>BPLR01018681.1:0-30342 GCA_021605095.1 Caerostris extrusa
CATGACTGAAAGTTCATCATTGAACCTTAACGAGGGGTATGGTACAGAAATTGAGTGTTATTTACTAATTTGCCTTTTAATTGTACTGCATACCACAGGATGATTTTAATTAAATTGCATCCCATCAATGTTTTACAAAAATTTGTTGTTAAAGTGATGTGCGTTTTCTAAATTCAAATTTTTTGTTTGAATTATCAGATAAGGGTTTAGTCGTCATAGTCAGGAGTCGGTTTAAAAATCAGACTCCGACTCTTTTATAAAAATAAGTTTTATTTTTCTAAGTTCTAGGAATTAATGTTAAAATTAAATATTAAAAAAAGGCAATCAATTGTATTGTTTAATAATACAACCAGTAGCAAAGATAATTACTGATTTACCAGCAAACTAATTAAGTATTGAGATCAAACCAGGTTAAAGTATTTTTCAGCACTTAAGCTTATAAAAAGCTATCTTGCTTATATGTACTCTGCTTATATTACAAGGATTGATGTTGGATATTTTCTTTGCTTGTCTTTAGATATTCTATAATATTTTGGTACCTGTTAATTTGATACTGTTTTATTTATAGGGTATATGTATTTTTGTAAGGAAAATTGGTACAAAGAATTACCATAGGAGTACAAGAATGTCTTTTATGGAGACTGCATATACATACATCTTTAAAGTTGTAAAAAATACTTTGTTATGAAAACATTGTTTTAATAGATAGATATATAAGTTCACTAAAAGTCATTGAATTTATTTCACAAGGTATAATAAATCTAAAATAATAAAGCTAAAGCTATAATGATAAAAGCTAAATCCATTGGTAAAGATCATAGTACTTAAAACTAAATAAAATAACTGATTCAAATAAAACTTATTTTTTAGGTTCCAACTGTGAGGCGTCATACTTTTCTTTCACATTTTTTCGAATACTATGTGTAATAAAGTTATGGATCTCTGGGCAACTTTATGTACATCGGTGATGATCTCCGCCCTGCACAATCTATGCTGTATTGACAAAACACAATGAATACATAATTCTCGGGGTGGGGGAGTCAGTCAAAACATTTTAAGACTCCTGAGTCAGACTTAAACCGTCTCCCAATTCACGACTTCTGACTCTTTTATTTAGTTTTAAGTACTATGATCTCTACCAATGGATTTAGCTTTTTATTAGTTTTGGTAAAGATCATGTACTTAAAACAAATAAAGCCTGTGGGAGACCTAAGAATCTGACTCAGAGGTCTAAAATGTTTTGACAAAGGCTCCCCATCCAAAAAATTCATTGTGTTTGTAGCTGTTTGTGAGGAGAGCGAGATCACTCGATCACTCATAAAAGTATAAGACAAGGCTGGTCATCCTCGAAATGCATAAAAGAAAATTATGACGTGGAATTAAAAAATGAGTCTATTCGAATCAGTGAATTTTCCCAGCAGATTAGAAACAAAAAGTTTTGAGGTAATAAAAATATTACCCTTGGGGAAGGATACTATTTTTTGGAGTACATTAAAGTGTACAATTTCAAAAAGTGAATTAAGGTTTAAGTTTAAGGGACAATTTAAAAAGTGATGTACGATAAAGTGCGTCTGTGTACATGCAAATGAACAGCCGCCCACAGTGCCAAATTTTCTTTAAAAACCTTTTTCTAAATTTATTTATTTATTATTGTTTCCTTTTATTGATCGTTAATGTCTAGTTTAGGCAACTTATAATTTTTTTAATAAAATTTTAAAAATTATTACCTAGTAACACGTAATTAAGCAACCATCGAAGTAATTATTTAATACTCATTTAGAGTATTGAATAATTACTTTCGGTGGAAGTTAGGGTTTTTAAGATAAGGAGGGGGGGGTTTTATCCACACTGGAACTCCGTGAACGGTTCATCAATTGCTGTCGTACAGTGGGGCAGATTGTTTGAAAAGTTGTCAATAACTCGAGGAACGAAATTTGGATTCGGGGATTTTTTGTTTATTTCTTGAACTGCTATAAATTTCATCACTTATACCTGATTAGAATTTTAAAGGAGGAATACCCCAAAGTTATTCGTTTTTCTTCTCTTAGTAATTGTTTGTTTAATGTTAGCTTTTATTCGTATGGGATAAAATATGTATTTCAGAAAAAAAGTGTAGCTTGCAAAACAAATTTATGTATCAAAATTAATACGAAACAGGACATTTAAACATAATTTCAATAACATTAATATGACATATATTATCTTAATATATTATCAATAAAAATTATATTGTTTCAATACTTAACTTAAAATGATCTTGATGCCATTATCTTAATATAATGCTGTCATTATTAAATGTATTGATAAAAATATACAATTGATTTGAATAATCCTCTTACAACCATAATTTTATCTCGTAACTCTCCAGAAAAACTGATGTAAAGTTATATCAGCAACTCCCATTGAACTAACTAACTGCTGAGAGCTTTGAAACTATTAAATTTGAATTCCTCATCCCCCAAACCCTTGAGAAACAATTTTCGGAACAATTGGATAAAAGAGCTAATTTTTACCAAAAATTAGTTTTTTTTTTTCACTGTGCGTCATTGGGCTATTATTGCTTAAAACTATAGCCAATGTCCTACGTTTGTGAATATTGTAATATGTACTTTATCTGCGATTAGTATTGCTAATAATGGAAATGTATTACAAATAATAAAATTAAAAAAAAAAAAAGCAGCAGGATTATCTAATACAAGAAGATGCAATACTGCGATTAAATGTATACTAGCTAAGCAAAATAATACAGTGAAGTTGAACACATGTAAACTAGCCAAACAGTTTAATGGGAGTAACAGTATTGTTCATAGGATATTGAGAAGAGATGCTGTACTCATTTTGTTTTTGCAAGGACTGCTTCAGATGACCATCAACAACGAATCCATTTGTGAAAGGCTATTAGAACATCATGAATCCAACAATGCTTTCATTGCACTTAATATGTGAATGGATGAAGGATATTTCACATGTGACAGGATCTTTAACTGTTGCAACAGCCATGTGCTCAGCGTCCATTCTTCACTCAATGCGCCTGAAAAGACAGCTGATTCGCTGGTCTGTAATGGTATAACCTGGCATATTAAGTAATGACATTGTTGAGTAATATCCTATCTTCTGCATGAAGGCTCTCGGAACATTCCTACTTGGCATTTATCCGTAATGTACTGATTTCCTGGGTGACTTACCCTAAGCTACATCACACCAAAGTGATCTTGGCAACGATCGATCGTCGATCAATCGACGTCGATCGATAACATCGATCAATCGAAAACCTGAAACATTATGCACTGAGGCTTGTGATTGGTCAGAGCTTTACGCCTCACCACTCAATCCCTTAGTGTAACGGTATAGGGCAACTCGGCTCTAGGCACAGTGATGTGGTGTAGTAGTAAAAGCGGTAATCCCTTGGTGTGAATGTGACTTTATCGTCAATACATATTCTGTGGTTCTAGCATGATAGAACATAGAAGAAATTCTGTTCCTCTGTAAGTGATTGGTTGGTTTTGTATACCCAGACCACTGGATTTAAACCAAAAGGAACCCAGGTAGTATTGCTGCTACGATCCTTGGATTTTTTTCTATGTAGACATCTGAACGAAACTTAGTTAATACGAAATGAGATTTAGTTGTTTCATGCTGCCGTCACCTTTGGAGACATTACTTTGCTGAATCATGCATAGTTAATTACCATTGCTCTGCATGCGCATGCATTTTCGATGTGAACGACATTCATTTTGAGTAGCTTCTTATGCAAACACTTACTTGTCATATGTAATTACAGCTGTAAAGTTCATTCGGTATTGAACAAACACACACACATATATATATAGAGAGTGTACCCCTATGCATATGCAAAAACCCTTATGTATATATATATATTGGGGTGTCCAGTACTTCAGACATTACTACCTATTGAAACAAAAAAAAGTAATTCTGCTGTTACAGATTTTTTATATTTCTTCTATGAGTAGAAATATGCATTGCATTGCTTTTGCATTAATAAATTTCTTACCTTTTTAAAATTTTCGGCAATACAAATTTAACAGGAATTATTAGGCGCATAGTCAAAGATAAAAGTTCTGGACTTTTATAATATTTTTCAAACTAAAAAATAAATCAGTAAAAAAAAGTTGATAAAAGCAATAAATTAATTTAGTATAAAATGATATTTTTTGTATTAATCTAAAACAATTCCGAAAATTACAGAAGAATTATTGTTTCAAGAGGCTAGTGAACTGAATGAGGGAATATTTTGAATAATAAATTTATTAATTATTAGTAATTAATTATTAGCATTTTACAATGATTTATATTACTTAAAAATTTAAAGGATATAATACTAAATGAATACAATGTTGAAATATTAGCAATTCTTATTCAGTGAGTTACAAAAGTAATTTTCTCATTTACAAATTTAATAAATCTAACTGATTTAAAAGTACTAAATTAAGTGAACCTTTGAAAACAAAATTACAATATAGCGGAATCGACGAAATTTATTCATGTTTTTATTTGAATTATCTAAAATCTTTTATTCCTGTATTACCCATTTCAAATATATCATTATTTCATAAATCTAAGTTTGCATTAAAATTAATTTCTTTTCATTATGCGTTAAATATCATTTTTTATGAATAACTAATAATAAATAATAAAGGAATGGCATGTGAGATGCTCTAAGGACAAAACTCTAAGTGTTTTGACATGGATTCAGTCATCAAGCTACCAGAAATAACGTCTTTAACGTGCTGAGGGTACGTATCACTTGGTAAAGCTATCCTCAGGATGTTATTATTATTATTATTATTTATTTATTTATTTATTTTTTGATTTTGCTGATTTCTTGGACAACTTGTTCACACTCTGCTTTTGTATATTTTATATATAGATATACGTGTCTTGACTGATCTTCGAAGCAGTTTTAGCCATTCACCCTTTTCAAAATTGTATTTGTGAAAGGTTTTTAGTTTCGTTGCTGCAGTTAATGCGCACCTCGGAAAAAAGAAAGAAATTTCTAAAATTTTTTTGAAGAAATTTCCTTCTTCTTTTTGTGTACGTATATTTTAAAGGTTTTTGTATGACAAATGGAATTATAATTCTATTATGTGATTCAATTGTGTTTTTATGAAGCACATTAAAATAATGTATAACGAATATTGTTGTGGCTTTGTTATGTAAATTGATTGGGCTTATAATTCATTCCTCTCCCTTTCATTTTTTGATTTTTTATTGATATGCTGTGTCCTATATATATATATCGATCAACTCAAATATTGAAAAATGCTGTTTGATAAACGTAGATCTTGTTATGGAGCACAGAAGAGAAATGTCTCTGATGCTGTCAATTAGATATCAAGTTGCAGGGTTGTATGTCATATCATGTTTGCAACAGAAGTTATCATAGTTTTTGCAAATTAAGCTGTTATGATGTTGATGCTCATACTCAATGTTCTATGTCTTCTGTTGGAAGTCAGCTCTCAAGAACACACTCTTTTATATGATGAAAAGCAAAACGAGATTCATATTTACAAAGAGCTTTCTTTTATTCTTCTGTAATACAATGAGCATGTAGACATCGTGCAGTATATTCAGACGAATTGCAGTTAACATAAAGGCACAAATGGGATGAAGTCTAATCAACCTCTTTAAAAAATTGAAGGATGAATTGATAGTTTCTATGCATTCAATCCAACATTACAATTAAATTCACTGATATTAGCATTAGTAACACTCCTTCCATGAGAACAAGGCACTAAAAGCCTTTGTTTATCTCTCTCATCAGTTCCCCTTCACTAACCAAAGCCTTGCCTTCGAACAGATGTTTCATTTGTTTGAAATACCTTTTTATATGCTAACTACTACAAATCGTGAAAAGCTAGAATTACTTGTAATTTCCGAGAAGCTTTTATCCAGCTGTGTGGTCATCAAAATCTGACTTTTCCTGGCGACTCATACAATGCTTGCCCTTTTCCACATAGGAACGGCACGATCTACTGATTGACAGTGCACAGTTCCAAGCATCTTTTATCAAACACAACCTTTTACCAATCGATGTGTTTGAGTAATACACACACACACACACACACATATATATATATATATACATATATACATATATATATATATATATATAAGCTTTTAGGCTAGAGGTATTCAGAGTATGAGAAAATGTGAGAAATAATACAATGTTGTTGTAATAACTGAATTTGGCATGAAGAGGTCAGTAAATTAGAAAAATGAACGAAACTGATGTTTACGCATATATACATATTTGTGTGTGTTTAAAAGCTTTGATTCTTATTATTTTTAATTAAAGTTTAAATAAACAATCTAAATTTTAAAAATAGGAAAGACCTCTTTCGCAAAACGTCGTGCTTTGGACCCTGATGTGTTGTAAAGATTGCTCTGAATAAAATAAGGGAATATTTTTATTTATTTTTCTGTGACTTTTATTACACAATTAAAAAAGAGATTTTACCTAGATATCATTATATTCTCATATTCTCTACTCAATCTTCCTCAGTAATAAGTTCATGCATATGTGTTTCTTCAACAATTAAACTATTAAAATTAAGCGATAAATTTTAAATACTTTTAAATATCGAAAATAACTTTTAAATTGATGGAAAACTTACTACTGTTGTTTCACTTTTAGTTTGATTATCATTAAAATAAATTTCTTTATTTTTTATAGTTAGCATTTCTCTGTTTCTTATTTCAGTCTTTAAAACAAGAAAAATTGCATTCTTTACTTTATTTCAAATTATTCATTCTCTATGATGTTTATAAAAAAAAAAAATATATCTTTTATTCATGAGATATACCAACATATCAGTTTTTCTCTTTTCTTGGTCATTATAAGCCATTCGTAAGTCCGGAATATTTATAATATGTCGTGGAATTGTTGTCACGCTTTTTCCCTCTTTCACTGACTTTGCATTTCAGTACATCGTGATTCCTATTTCTCCATTCAATTACTTTTAAAAGTAGCATTGTGTTTTAATTTAAGATCTTCTTGCTTGGCTTTATCGGATTTAATACAGGAACACTTTTACAATGCTCTGAGGCTCTAGGTAATGTAATCCTTAATGAACATTTTCTCATTTCTAAGTTGAGATATAATTATTTGAAGAAAGTCGTAAAGTGGTAAAGAAGTCCAGTGAGTTTGCAAAATAAGAGGTGTTTTTCCTAACTTCTTAATTGTTTTCTTTTTTTTTTTATTATTAGCATTCTTTAATTTAAGCAACTTCATTTTATGCAAATTTTTAACTATTTTAAGATGTGGAGGTATAGTGGTTCTTAAAACCACATAGGAACTCAACAGGCACGCCCGTTGCCCGTTGCCCACAGTTTAATATCTAAACTATTAGTAATTTTTCCCCCAAGAGGTTTTTGTCCAACGCATTGTTTGATTAGCAGTTTGAAAAATCAATTATATTGCTCCTAGTAAATCATATTATTTTTCTTTTTCTTAAGCAATTTTCACGAATTCCGATCTGATTTATATTCACGACGCACTGGAACATTTATTTCAGTATTGGCACATTCAAACAATGCTTAATGCGCAGTTCGTTTAGTCATTATCTGATAAGCTGTAGATTTTGTTAGATACGTTAAATGCTGGCGTTAGAATAGGTTGCTTCTTTAATTTTGTTCATTTTGTAAGTTATTTAAACATGTTAATCGGTGTTTTTCTATTTTTAATTTTTGGTGTTATTTATTCTTTTGACAGTATCGGGTTAAATACCTTAAATGAGGTAGGTTAAGTGAATGCTTGGCTGACAGCATATTAACCCTTATGTTACATTTACCTACAAACTTGTTTACTTATATGAGCGAATTAATTTTATTCAGACTTCTAGAATAGATCTCGTTTTTAGCAAATAACTTTCTATTGCGATACTCGTATCATGCTACAGTGCAAAGGAAAAAAAAAAAAAGTACTAGTTATTGTATAAATTAAACTCTAGTGTTGTTTTTGAAATAGTTATTTAATGGCTATCGACAGAAATGCAATGCATAGGGAGTATATAATAATAATAATTTTTATTGCTATGCAAACATAGTATTTTTTTTTCAAATATACTTTTCTTTATTTCCTTTTTTCAGAGAGTCGGTGGGAAACATAAGTCCTGTTTCATATATTTCTTGCTAGAAGGGCATAATATGAATAATAACAATAATATTGTGTTATTAATTTTACCTCTTAACGTTTTTCAGAAAGCGAAAATCACTACAAGCACTATAATTATTTTAAAATTGTATACTTCTTTTTAAAGTTCTTTAATTTAGTGTTACTTTTTATTTTAAAAAACAATTCATTCTTTATCGTTACTTATCTATACCTATATGGCAGTATAACAAGTATTATTTTTTAAAATACATTTTAATAATTTTCTATGACACTTGATTGTTGAATGATTAATTATAACTGACTAAATTATAAGCTAAAAATTTCTGTAGTGGATCAATAATAACTTAATTCAATTATAATTATGCTTTTGTTTTATGTTTAATGAATTGAATTGTTATTTGTCTAAATTTGAATCAAAGCAGCCTTTTGTATGCTTCTAGGTCTGCTGTAAATCTAATAAATGTTATTTACATTAACTTGATTGTTTTTATTTAAGACTTTATCTTTGTATTCAAAACCATGCATAGAGTAGATCAACTAGTATTGATTACTGTGTTTTTAATTTTGAAATTAAAAATAGTTTTAACTGTTTAAAACAATATTACTAAAGTAAATTTTTAAATATAAGCTTTTTTTCTGAAATAAAAAATATTATATTTAACTCTTTAAATCAATAAAAAGTACTTAATAATATTTAAGAAAATAAAGAGTTTTATTATACTGGCCATAAAGAAAATCGGACGCTTTTGTTTTGTTTTATAAGATAAAAGTTGCAAAATTAGAATTCTTGTAATATATTTAACTTTTTTTAATGTTTTAATAAGGTATCTTTATTGTTAAATTTAGTTTGGCACAGTAAATTATACATGCATTTTATTAATTTAACGAAAATTACAAGTTGAGTGCTTTAGTGTTTATTAAATATTAGTATTTTAATTCAATTAAGCTTATAAAAAAATGCACTTGACAAAACAGAGTTCCAGTATAAACTATCCATTTTATAAAAAAAAAAAAAAAAATTATAATTCAAATTTGAATTTTTATTGAAGTGGTTCAAAAGTTAATCATA
This sequence comes from Caerostris extrusa, assembly GCA_021605095.1. Taxonomy (NCBI): domain Eukaryota; kingdom Metazoa; phylum Arthropoda; class Arachnida; order Araneae; family Araneidae; genus Caerostris; species Caerostris extrusa. The sequence goes on from BPLR01018681.1 coordinate 9,204, forward strand.
AAATAAACAGCGAGTTTTTAGAACAATTCAGTTATATTAATCAGAATCAAGCTTGACATAGTTTTCATTAAACTATAGACATTCTCCTCAGTTTCATCAGTCATTTCAAGTATATTCTCAAGATTTGGGATTATACCTAAAATAAAGAACACTTTTACATTAATTGCATTCAAAATGCTTATTACAAAATCATTCTTAATATTTGACAATAATTTTATATTATATTTTGTATACATCAATCATCTGACATTTTAATTTTCTCTATAATATTTTGTTTTTCAGAATATGATTAAAAGAGCTTATCATCTTTTTTTTTTTTCTCCCTGGAGCTTTTAGCTTAAACTTCTTAAATGATGTGAACTTAAAATGAGTTAATAATGAATACTTCAATTTAATTATTAGGAAAAGCAATATAATTTCTCATAGGATCCATATCTGATATAGAAAAGGTTTTTAGAATATTTGAGATTCATGAATATTATTAGCTAAGAAAGAACTTTAAGTAATGGTCCATTTATTTAAACTTATTGAAAATGAGTTAGAAAATGAAGATTTCATTAAAAGAACATCATTATATATTTGTATCATTTGAAATGCAAGCTATAACACTGGAAATTCATTGAAAAAAAATTTTTTTTTCTTAAATTCAAAGAAGATTTCATTATAGTGTAATTCAATTAAAAATTTTTTTTTTTTTTTTTTTTAAACTCCAAGATGTTGCATAGAATTTTCAATTCTAAGTATTTTTAAATTTATAGAATATTCTAGTATAAATCACCAATGCCATTTCAAGCCATGATTTTGTCACAATTGTGCTTTTTACTATCGATAATGTTTTTTAGATTTGAAGGCTTTTTTCACTCTTTTTTAAACATCTATTACTTTCACATCCAAATGTTTAATATTTACTTATTTATTTTTTTCAATTTAAAGTGTCTTTACATATTTTTTACTAAGTACTTCATTTTTAAGCTGCTAATAAAAGATTTTTATGTAACATTTTTAGATTTTTTTACATTCTCTTGTATTTTCAAAAAATATAGATATGAGCAATATTCTGTATTCAATAAGCAAAACCTTCCTTATTACTTTTCATACTCATATGCAATTTTTGTATTTATTAAAGTTATAGTAAATTGTTAATAAATTTCCTTTCAATTTTGTCATGTGTAACCAGTGTTAAATTTGTTTTCCCAGACATATTCAATGTGTAAGATTTATGAATAAAAAAGTTACAAATCAAATAAGTATTCTCAATTTCCCTTCAGTGGTTGTCTTATTCCTTTCTTAGATTTTAAATTAATTTTTTATGCATTACATATTTTAATTGCTTATAAAAAAATGTTAATAAAATTCTCATTAAATGTTAAGCATTTACATTCGAAAGTACATTATATAAATGTGAAGTGTTTATTTATATAATGAAGATATAATTATTTAAAAGTTAATTTACTAGAAAATTCATAAATTTTTAATAAATTTTATTTAAAATTCATAGGCTTCATTTATCAAGAAATTTCCAAACAAATTGAAGTCTCACCAGTTTAACCAGCATACTAATTTATACAAATTGAACATAAGTGACAAGATCATATTGTATAACCTGAAACCATTTTGGAAAAGTACAGGATTGTGGTAAGTTTGTAAATTTTTTCCTTCTTACAAATTATAGATGATGAGCCAGTTTTATTATTAAAAAAAAAAAAAATGTTGAAATTCCTTATTTTTGTCCTGTTTATGTATTCGTGCTGTTTTTTATGTTTCATTAGTTTTCTAAAAGACAACTTATAATTTTTAATTTTAGTTCTTGTATATCATAGTTGTCTTACCATAGTCAAGCTTTTATGTGATTTAAATATGGTTGAAAAAAACTCACTATTTGGAGGGGGTAACTAGTAGTATTCATTATCCTAAAGTTCCTTTTGGGGAAAATCAGATAACATGATTGTGCAACTTTTCGACTATATTCAAAAATGTAAAATTAAGTATTTAATGGAACATTTTAATACACATATTTTTATGCATAGCTTATCTAAAGAGCAAATTCTAATTGCTAAACTGTTTCGATTTTTCTTTTTCTTTTAAGGTTCTCTTTGATTGTTTAGTTAAAGAACACATTCTGTATATATTTTAGAAATAGTTCTTATTTAATAATAAAAATTAGGAATTATGCAGTTTTTGGTTCTACATGTCTTTGGTATTTCCTCCCCCCCTCCAATTTTAATGGTTTTCGTTGTTTCCATTTGCTGTCCCCTTCACTGCTTTGCTTCCTAGAAACAGATAACATATAATCGCTGAATGCTTCATCATAAACACTAGTTCCACGTCCTCAACTTAAATGCTGACATATTACAAACTTAGAGGGGTTCACCCTCCTTAAACCCCTCAAATTATTATTACTTGAAGTTGTAGAATTTTAAATTTAATTAAATTCTATTTTTAGTAACATAAGACACTTACCCCTTAAGTTATTGTCACTGAAATTACACACTCTTTTACACTGGCTATATTAAAAGGCTTTGTCACTGCATTTTTTTATTATATTTTTAAAATTGACATGAAAAGTTTATTAGCAATTTCATTCGTTTTTATTTCTAGCGTCGTAAACAATAATAAAACCATCAATTATATAAAAATGGGATGCATTCTAATAATTAAATACTTAAACAATGTATAAATTTTATGCATTTGGCTTAATGATATTAATATTCTGGTACATAAAAGTTAATAAACATAAAATTAAATATTAATAGTAAAAATAAATTTACTTGTATGAACTTTTAAAAAGTAAATTGTAATAAAAAAGTAAGCTTGCAGATTAGCTCACGAACAACACCAACAGATATAATATATATAAAAAAAAAAAAAAAAGTTACTGGAAAAACTAGTAATGTACCAAGTTGAAATTATTATCACCATTTGATGCAAAATCAGAATAAAACACCACAGAATCCCTTAAATGTTTATTTTGAGGTTGATATTAATTGAAAGAGCTTTGGGCATAAATATTAAATATTACTATTTCATTTTTTTTTTTTTAAGCCAAATATGTTTCTATAATTAGCCAAATATCCTATGAAAAGGCTTTAAAGTTTGTGTACATAATACAATAACTTTCAATTAGATCTTAAATTTCTTTCTATTTAAAATATCTTTTAACAAGAAATATTCGATAAAAAAATTAGCATTATAAGGTTGTCGTAAAAGGTCTGTGGTTAAGTTATTAAGTATTAAGCCTTGGCATGAATTATCACCACAAAAATTCTTTTGTTGTCATATGGAACAAACCTTTATATATTTTTTATTTTATAAGCCTTTATATAAAATATCATGCCAAATTGTATGTCATTCTACATGTTAGTATTCATCGGTACACCACAGTTCATAAAATGTTGGTTCAACACTATATTTCTGATTTAAGTTAGCAAGCAACATAATGGTTTCCAGCTGGTGGAACCTACTGAGGATGCAACAATTGGTCAGAAAGGTCATGACAGCTATTTTTTGGGATAATGATTTAAATAAATATAAATATAAGCCTTTCAAATATATTTATATTTGAACATAGCCATTCAGAAACTGTTTAGAATTATTAAGTAAAAGAATAAACGTGAAATATTGAAATGTCCGAAATATATTGTATTGTAAAATGAATGTGTTTTAAAATTAAATTAAAGAACATATCAATAATTCTTTGTAAAAAAAAAAAAAAAAAAAAAAAAAAAAATCAAAGTATGTTCTTTTATGGAATTTATGAAATGAATTGTATATGGAATTTTATAATGAACGTGTTTACTACTAATTATTATTTACCTGAAATTTTTAGGTTATCCATTGAAATATAATAAAATTGAAGTATTTATGAATGATACAATTTGATACCTTTATTATGTAACAAAAAGTGAAAAAATATTAAGAATTTTAATAGGCTGCTTATTAATTCAAATTATCTTTCTATTAAATTAAAGTAAGCCTGAATTCATCCTAATTTTTATATCCATTAAAAATTTTTAGATTAAAACTAAATGTAAATAATTTCAACAAATCTTGCTATAAATATTTTTTATTTTATAAATATAAATTTTATAGATCTGCTAATAAACACTGAATTATATTAATTGTATGAATTATGTTATGTCATGGGTTGATTTTTGTTGAAATATATATAAATTGGGGTTATTTTTAAATCGCAGCAAATATATTTAACTTTAAATGTACTTAAGAATATTAATAAAGTATTTAAAATTGTCTCAGAATTATAATGTTTACAAATAACAAAAGTAGGGAATCAACTTTAATTGAAAATTGTTTTGTAATTTTTAATCACCTAAATTAGACATTTTAGTAAATAATTTTTATACACCCGTAATTTTTTTTATATTCTATAATATTTACAATTTTAACTTCTCATTGATTTATTTTATTTTGATGTGTTTTTGATCAAAATATGAATATCATTCAACTCTATAACAATAAAAAATTAAGCTGTAGTATCTGGAATGGATAGTATTACATTAAAAAAAAAAAAATTATTATTAGACTAAACTATAGAAATAAATAAAAGCAAGTTTAAAAATTAATATTGGTTATTAATTTATTTTTGAGAGAACACAAAAATTTTATTATATTAAAAGATAACATATTTGTCTTAAAATATCAATTGTATAATTATCAACATCCGTAATATTTTCAATACCATAAAGTGACACAAAACAACACAGTATCTATCATTATCAATAGCTGTTTTTTCTCTGCCACATATATACCACCTCTATCACATATATTATCACTTTCAATTATAAAATGTATAAATTAATAAGTTATTTTAGAAGTTAATGGAAGTGTTTTAAAAAAAAAATTATAAAATATATTGTTGTATCTTTTCATCCTTTTTTGCTTAAATTGAGTGAAAGTGTCTTAGATTAATATGTATACAAAAATTATTTGCTGAGAATTGGAAGTTTTTACTTAAAAATTTTAGAGAAAATAAAATATTTTCATAATATGAAAGTTAAAATTAATTCTTAATATTAATATTAAAAGTTTTTTTTTATGGAAACATACATTACAATAATCAACTATAAAGCTTTTTTTATTTTCTGTTTAAAAATATGTTCATTAGCAAAAAAAAAAGAAATTGTCTTATTAATTTGTAAGTTAAAATATATTTTAAAATGTTGAATGTAATTTACAATGTGAATATGAGTGTTACAAATTCTCATATTTGAAGTGGCTTCTTTTGACTGTAATTCTGAAAACGCTCATGAAATTTATTTTTGAACTTAAAGCAGCATTTGATATAATGACTTATGTAAATAAAAATTGAATGCAATGTTAATGATTTGGCAAATTTGCTCTGTTTATAAATTCTCTTTTGTAAGTGCCTATTGAGTTAATATTGCAAGACAATTAAAATATTATTGAATGCTATAGTTAACAATATTAAACAATAAATTAAAATGTCAAAACTAATATATTGCCAGTTGTATATTGTGCTTATATTTTAAGATTAATTCAATATTAATTTTTGATGTTTTATATTTTGTCTTAACACTTATACAGTACAGTATAGCTACATAACAAATATAAAAGACATTAGCATATTTATTTAATTTTAAATTGTTTACTAAATACATATCAAGTGGTTAAAATTCAATTTTTTTTTTTAATATCTACTATAAAGTAAAAAAAATATCATTTGTATATTTCGTAGTAATTTTTTTTTTTCTTGCATCTCTCTGTCCACATATCAGTGTTATAGAGGAGTTAAACTCTAGTTTAAATAAGTCTAATAATTGCAAGAACATTTTAAGCAAAGTTCAGAATCCAATTATAATTTTAAGTGTACTGGTTAGAAAATTTGTGATTTCTGTCATTGCTCTTGATCATGTTGCAAGCTTACTTGTGATAAATCTCATAATAAAAACAGGTTTTTCAGAATTCACAGTTAATTACTAAATCCTGTAAAATGTCTAAATACTTCTTAGCTATAACATCAATCTTCAAAATGAAGAACCAAATTAATTTCTCAGACGCCACATCAAACTCTTGGACACTTAATATAAATTTTATAGAATCATGAAAATATGTTATTTATGTTACTTTCAATTTAGTTTTTGTAAATTTTATATTCATATGAATGAATGTTTTTTTAAAATAATGCGTACGTATATTCTCTTTTGAAATAAATTGCTTGTTTTTGAAAAACTTTTTTGCAAAATTTTATGCATTCTAATAAGTAATTAAAAATAATTTAAGTTTTATTCATTATTTTTGTAATACTTGGATAATTCCAACTTTTTATCACTTGGTCTTGACCTTATCAGCATTACTCAGAATGTATAACAGGCTTACTACACTATAGAATTTTTAAACCATTAGAAGAAATTACTAGCAGTAAAAAAAAAAAAAAAAAAAAATTTGGATCTGTCAAACTTTTATTGAAAACAACGTCTGAGGCAAAAGTGCTTTTATCAAATAAATGGCGTCACATAAACATAAATGTTAGAGTTTGATATAACGTCTTGGCAGATATAGTAGTGTATTTTAGAACAATATTTAATGTATGCTACTGAGGAAGAAATAACCATAGAATTATTAGATTTGTTTTCTTATCCACAGAATAATATTAAAGGATTAGTAATAATTCTAACAAATATTTGATTTCCAAAAATTTATGGCTGTTTCTGTAAAAAGCATCAAAACTGGTTACTTTTAACTGTCCTGAAAGAATTATTTTTATGTTTTCAATCTTTTGCATTGCTTTAATTTTGTCATTTTTCTTCTGCAAGCATTTTTTTACAGTCTATAATGTTATTTCCAGCTGTACTTCTTCAGGTCATACTTATGCAGACTGTCAACTGGCAGCCAAATGTGTAAATTGTCAGCAACCACATCCATTAAATTTAAAAACTGTCCTCAATGATAGCTAGAGAAGAATATGCAGAATATTAAAAGTAATACCTTATCCTGCTCAGAGCAGGAAAGCTCACATCTTAATTTGTTTCTCATTATTTCAAAATTACTGTTAAAAAAATCAGCATTTGTAACTAGTTATTTCTATAATGACTTAAAATTGATTGCTGATGTAACTGTTTTACCACTCAAGAGTTTAAAAGTTATCTTCTCTGTAACTTATAAGAAATCATAAACTATTCCTCACTAAGCTATTTGAAGTTTATACAATGTGTAGGTCATGACTAGGATGCTAACTGGCAAAGTAATAGGACCTCTCACTTCTCAGTTATCAAGAAAATCAAGGTTTTTATATATTTAATTACTAGAAATTACCAGTGGGTTGAAAGGTTCTGGGAAGAGCATGGTAGTAGAACCTGGAATTGGCAGCTTCTATTCATATTGAGTTTTTTTTTAAATTCCTTACTCTCACTTGTAAGTAATACAATAAAAATTACATAAATTAATAATTTTTTTTATTTATCTTTCACAAAACATTAAATATCTTTATTAATATTGATATCTTTTATTAATATTTTCATATCTTATAAAATGAATGCATTTTTGAAAATACTTCTGACCAATTTTAAAATGTCTTGTATCAGTTCAATACATACCATTGGGAGAAATTTATTTTTATAATTACAGTAAAATGGATTGCATGTTGTAATTAATATAATGGTTATTAAATTTAATTCATGCTTGTATGTAGAATTATCTAATTTTTAAGTGTTAAAATTGGGAAAATTAATACAGAAACTTTGGTTATATTTATCAAAAGCAGGACAAACGGCTGTTTCATGACATCTGAAAAACCTTATGAATGGGTGAATTTTTTATAAGTACAGAAGGTTTGGTTTGTCGCTCTACGGTCATTTTGTGCACACTTATCCTAAGTGAAAATCCTATTCGGAAAGGTAAAATCCTATTCTGAAAAGGGAAAAAAATTGGAGATCATATCAGGAAAATAGCTTTATATAGAGCTAGATAGTTCTTGAGGTTATAAAAAAAAAAAAAAGTTGTTTATATGTTTCTGCTAAAGAAATCATCCATTTAGAAAAGATATGTGCTGCATATTTTCAAATCTTGTAAAATTAATTCAACACAATGCTTTTTCTTTAAATTGTTTCTATTTTTAGGTGATAGATCAAATTGAAATATTTAAATTTAATAAAATTTAGATTGTCATAAAATATTTGATCCATGTATTTCTTTAAATGAAGCTTCTACTTTGTTTTTCCATTTGTTTGTATTTAAAATATAGATTTTTCATTAAAAATGTGCAGTAGTTGGATTTTTTTTTTTTTTTTTGTAAATAACATTGGACATTTTATAGGAAACCTATGAATAGTATGGATCGATCGGAAAATGGTGTTGAGAATGAAAATCCACTTGGACATGTGGAAGAAACTGATGAAGAAGAAAATTTTGATGAACCAGAGGATTCTGAATCACAATGGTGGGATCATTATGAAATAGTATGCAAAATTTGTGGTGATACTTTGGATCCTTCTCTTATTAGAAATCATATGGAGCAAATACATTTCTTATATGCTCTGAAACCTCGTGAGGATAACTATAGTTTTTGTCACAACCCAATGAAAATAATCCAAATCACTTATCCCATGGTGTTGTAAATAGAAATAATGATTTGCACAACCGAATACATCCTAGTGTTGGTCCTTTAAAAAACAGTGCCAATTATTATATGAAATTTTCTAGAGATGTGAATCCAGAAAGTGAAGATATAAAGCAACAATTAATTGAGAAAACAATAAAAAAAATTCTTTAATTTTGATTATAAAGTTAGCATCCTTTAAAATGTCTTTACTTTATAAGGTAAAAAATTCTTTATAATTATTAGATGCTAATGTCTTTTAATTATATAAAGTAAATTATGGTAAGAATCATTTTCTTTCAGCATAGATATATAATGTTTTAAATTTTTAAAGTTTATCTGTAAAAAAGTATTGGTTTTCATTTATTAGATATAAATAATTAACTTCGTTGCAAGATTTTGTGAAAATTCTCAGAATTATTTTTATTATAAATTGTTAAAAATAAATTGAAATTGTTATGTAGTTTAATAGCTTTCAATCATATCTTTTTGTCTTCTCTAAACAAAAAGGAATTTCTTAATTATATTTTAGAATCTGTATCTTATATTCTTAAGCTTAATTGTAAAAATAATTTTGCTTAAAAACAAATTTTTAATAATACTGTTACAAATATTTTGAACTTAAAAGCTTAAAGATTCTTTATATGATGTTGAAATTTATAGTTGAATAATATATTTTATTGAGATTTATTGTTAAGCTTTAAATGTTTCATTTCTGCTTACTAACTTTTTATCCTATAGTTTTAACTATATTAAATTTTTTTCTTCTGTATTCCAGGGATGATTGTGTTCTGAAATTTAGAACAAATGTTCCAAAAATTTTACATTACTCATTAGGAAATCTATATTTTTAAAATGTTTATTTTTCCATTTACAAAATAAATATGCTTAAAAATGTGAGGTGGTAGATGAGTTGCCAGATGTATTTCCATGACAGCTTTTTTATTTTACTTGTGCTGGCAAGAAAGAGAAAATATGTTTTGGGTACTATTTCAGAAAATGACTTGTAGTCCTGAGAATTTCAATCACAATCATCCCTGTTAAATTCCCCCACAATGATATGCAATTTCTTTTTCTTATAATCAATTTTTTAATCTGAATAAAGTATGAATCTGAACTAAATGAAATTTATTGTATAGGTATTGTTTATTTACAAAAAAAATTAGTAAACTAAAATTTATTCATAATTTTTTTATACAAGAATTTTAGAACTTCCAAATTAAACACTGTTTGTTTCTTCTTTCAGTCATATCAATTCATTACTTATACATTTTATAAAACATATGTAGATTAAATTTTAAGCTGTTGCTTTATATCTTCAAACAAGAAATATTGAATAAAGTTAGAGCTTAATATTCATACATTTTTATGAAAATAATAATTGAATGTGCACATCCTAATATTAGACATTAACTTTTTTATACAAAGGTGTGAAGCTATTTGGTAATTGGTTTAAAACTGTGTATTTTCATCCTGCGAATCTTATTTTTAAATGTATTAGGATATTAAGTATGTTATGTCTAGGAAAATTGTACTAATTAAAAAAAAAATAAAATACTTTGAAAAGCAATTTTATAAGTTTATATTAGAATAAAGATTTATTGTCTAATATGGGACTACTACTTCTTAGTAAATGATTGCTGATATAAAATTTGTTAAAGATAGGAATGGATATTATTGTAAATGTATGAATAAAAAATTTCTAATTTAAATTATTGATCTATTTGGAGATGCTATTGTTTATAAGCTTTTCAATTTACCATTTTAATAAGTTCCTTATTTTGCATAACTTTAAAAATACTTTCGATAGTGTTTTAAATTAGATGCATACATGATAATAATGGTCATTTATTATGTGCGACCTTTCATTATGTAATAACATACATGTACTATTAGTGTAATGTTTAATTCATGTTTCATCTAAGAAGTTATTCAAATTCTACATATATTATGAATATTTTTTAATCATAATTTGTATTAAAACATGCAAATTGACTTTGAATATTATAAGAGAAACAAATATGGTGCAAAAGCAAATTTTTTTATCAGTGAATTTCTTGCTTTTACTTATACTTCATGTAATTTTTGCTTTGTTTATTTAATTAATTTAACTTGGGAAGATGCATTCTATTTTGCAGCAATAAATTTTATGTGAAAGTTCATGCATCTCATAGCTGATGCAATCATTCCATCAAGTAGTCCCAATGAATCCAGTGGCAAAAATGAAGACTTTGCCTAACCAATATTTCCAAGCAATTTCATTACAATATTATGTACATAATATAATGTCTTACATTTTATAATTGTTCGATTTTGTTACTTCATTTATCCTGAGGTAGTGAAGTGAAATCAAGAGTATCAGATTCAGTGCTTGAATTGAATTCTTCAGAATTTGATAAATGGTCATTAAATTGTTCTGCATCCATTATTTCTTCATTTTTCTTGTTAATTGAATTCTCATCTCTTGACATTTCAACTAATAATCATTATTAATCTCTTTATTTTGCCTTTATAACTTAAATAGTGATGCATCTTTCAACCTGATCCTCTGATTCAATGATCTAAAAAGACACAAGCATACTTGTCATATCTAGTTGAATTAAAACGAATTTTTTGAAGAAGAAAAAAAAGGGAGAAAATTCCTGAAGTACCTGTGAATTTTGACGACCGTAAAGGCAGCTATTGCATGACAAGCATTTCAATTAAGGATTGATCTCCTATGCAACGATTTTTTAACAATTAAGCTTTCTGATTTTGGCATGCATTTTCCCAAGCTAATTATTTTTTTAGTTCAGTATTATTGTAAGCTTTTATTTTATTTGAATGCTTATATTTCACAATTTTACTACATTTTTTTGATAATGTCTCATTGCAATATTGTAAAAACTGTGATATTTTTTCATATATTTTTATATATTTGTAAAACAGTCTCTGTGATATCTTTTATTTTGGCATTATATTGTGTATATTATTTGATAATTATCAATGTATATTATGTTACAAATTTATTCATGAGTATATAATTTTATAAGAACATTGCATTTTGTTTATCATTGCCATTAAGAGGATTTTTATAAAATCAGAAAAGTTTTTTTATTTCAAGTTATATAAACTTCATTATTTAGTAAAATTGATTTTTCTCATTTATAGAAAAAAACTAATTGAAATATTTTATGAATATTGAGAGTGAACTGCATTTTGTTTTCTTTTTCAATCTTAAACTAGTTTGAGTATTTTAACATTTCAAAATTTTTAAGTGTGTCAAATTGATATTTTAACTATTTAGCCAGTACTTTATGCATCCACCTTATTATACATTTTAGTATTTTTTTTAAATGATGTATCTAATTAAATGTTTCTAACATAACTACTTTTTTGAATGTATCATATTACATAGAAATATTTGACTGTAATAAGTACTTAATATGTTTACATAAATAATTTCTCATTAAACTTTCCATATATACTTATAGCATATTAATGTATGCAAAAATCATAGGAATTCATAATTCTTGCTTTCAATTCGTTTAGAAGGCATGGAATTTATCTTGATCAATGTTATCAATTCCCTTTTTAAATTTTGATTAATGTCAACCCTTTATTCGAATTTCAAATGGGCATAATTACTTCTTTTTGATTTACACTTCTGGCAGTCTTATACTCTAATGTTTTATCTCCTCAAAAGTGTAATTTTATGTTTTCAATTATGAAAATTATTTAAATTAATTGATTTCCCTTTGATAAATTGTATTTTTATTTACTATGTGCTATTGTGAGATTCTGTGAATTTTGTTCATCGAATCAAGTAACTCATTTTTATAGACATTTTATCGTTATTTTTTTTCATATTCATTGTGAAACCTTTTCAGGAAAAATCTAAATTGTCTTTTCATTCATTTCTCCATAAATCTTGTTTGCTAATGCAAATCAATTTGAATAGTCTTGAAGTTGATTTAAATCAATTTATTGTTCACTAATGTATAAAAATGTATAATTTTTTTTGTAATGTAAATATTATATACCATGTTCTGTGCTTCATATTAATAACATATTCATTGTGATTGATGTCTAATCGAATTTAATCTTTATATAACTGGTTTTGTATATTTCTATTGATTAAAAAAATTTATTTTGTATATTCATATTTTTAGCATAATAATTTTTGTTATTTTTTACGAATTAATAAAATGGTTGGTGCTCATCTTAATTCAAGTTTATAATGACTGGTTAAATTGGTTTTTATAAATATATGCATATGAGGATTACAAAATATCTAGAAATGTAAATTAGTTTTAAAATTACTTTAAAATGCAACCCAATAAATCTACATCTGAAAGATCCCCTTACATTTTAGCGATTCATCATATCAATGAATTGCTTTTGGTGATATTTAAGTAATGTGATAGGTGAATTTTGTTAAAATGGGTTTAAACAAAATTCACCTTTGTACCGTCGTATAATTTTATAACGTCATGTCCAAGATTTTTCTTTGAAAGAATTTGGTTTGATATAAAGCCACAATTTATGTCTCAGGATTTTATCTAAAATTGCTTTCTATTTAAATAAGAAAGTTTAATATTATTTTACTAATTTTTTTATTGTTATGTGAGCATAATCTATTACAGTTGTTTCCAAACATGTTCAATTTTCCTTGGGAAACCAAGAATGCCCGTAATATTAGAATTTTTCAGAATTTGTATTTCTTTTTTCAATTCAATATGATAGAACTCAGAGTTAATTCTTATTCTATTCATGATTTATTATTTGTGCAAAACTGGGTTTTCATCAGTTGTAATAAAAATTAAGTATTGTTTGAAAATCGATGTGAAGAAAATGAAAGTTTTTGTCTAATTTGATTTTTAAAGACTTATCCATCCCATTAAGCACATTAATTAAATTTGTTAAATAATTTTTAATCTTAAATGTGTTTTAATAATTTTTAATCTAATCCTATTTAAAAAAATCATACAAAGTTTTGAAAAATGTATTTACTATAATTTGTCATAGGATCACCTTCCCAAGAGTGTTAAGAACAAAAAAATGTTTAGGTGCCACTGATCTCTGATACATTTTTTTCATATGAAAGTTTTGTGTTGGAAAGGAAAATTGAATCTCTTTCATTTGAGTCAAAAAGAAAATGTTTCTATAAATGCAATGCAATCCTTAATGTAGTATATTTAGCATACAATTTTAATATATATGGTTCTTTGAAAACTGTTACTTAGTCAGAGTTTTAAATGGCCAGATGTATAATTGCCTATTTTTGTTATATCTTAAAGGAAAATAAATTATTGAAATGTTAGATAAAAAGATCTTTATAATCATGGATAATGGATACTTTTCATGTGAATGTTTTCATATAGTAGTAGAATAAACTTTTCCAATACATAAATTTATATCTCGTTTCACAGGGTCTAAAGTGTTAGAATCTATAGTTTTCAAATTTCATATTAGTATGATATTCAGTTTATTTATTGTGATACGATATAGATGTTATTTAAGATAATAATATTTTGTTTTTTGTGTATGTTCATAATTTAAAAATTAATGTATTTATTCATTATAGACTTGATGTCTATATGTAATAATGTGCCATTTGAGAAAATACATTAATGTAAATTGAATTTTAAAACAGTTTTATATGACATTTATTATCTGTTAAAACTGTACTAATTACGTTTAAATAAATGTTACATGAAAAAAATTATTTCTAGTGTTTTTTTTTTCTTTCTTTCTTTCTTTCTCACTACCTTCTTAAAAATTTAAGATCCTCTGTGATGAACACTTTTCACATTATTTTCCATTCATACTATTTTAACATATATGAAGATTTTCATATCTTCAAAATTCTAGAAAAATAGTTTTTAATAAATGTTTCACATTAATTAGATATTGATTTTTCTACTTCATGGTACAATGGTTAAAACACCATTAATATCTGTCTAGCAATGTAATTTTTTGAAATATGAAAGTATTTAGATACAAAAATTGAACAACACTTTTATATGTATTTGATTACATGAAAAAAAAAAATTAGAAATGTTATATGGAAAGATCTTTTGGAACTTGATCATTTTCTTAGCTTAAAATTAAACTTTTAATTTTAAAATCAACTTAAAAAATTTGGGGAAGTCAAATATTCCAGTTTATTTTTTTGCCCATAAAGTTTATAGAAAATAATATCGCTGCTTTTATAGCAAGGTTTGAATTATTTTTATTATATATTAATCAGTTATTCATTTTGTTATTTTTAAATATGCAATAAATTCTTCAGTTTCTATTTAGTGCTTTTGCCTAAATGATTTTTTTTTGTATCATATAAAAAATTGACAGTTTGCAGCTTTCCCATTGAATTTAGTTACTCCTGTTTTTTCAAATTGTAAAGCAAAAGAAAATGAATTTGACTTTAAAAAAAATATGATTATTCGGTAGTTTTAATACATAAATAACTATTTTTTTGATTACACAATAACATATTTTCTAATTTCGACAAATTCTGTAGCAATAACATACAAATTATTTTTATATTTATTTTAATATAGTCCACCAGACCCTCATCAAGAATCTTATAAGTTTCTGTTATCACCTGATGTGAAGCTGAATTTGTTTCACATAGGTTCTCTAGGACGTGGAATTTCTCAAGTTCGCATACATTGATGCTCGATTTGATACAAATAAGGTAAAATTAATTTAATTTGTAAATTGTTTTATCAATTGAATATTTATAATATACAAAAATGCAGTGTGTTTAATGAAATTTAGAGAATTATTTGCTTTTACTTTAAATTTATATTTTTAATCTATAAAAAAAATTTAACTGAATTCAATTTTCCATATATTATTTGCAACTAGCCATTTACAAGCACAGTGTTTGTGAAATTTTGATTCATTGTCTGCTAAAAATCCATCGAGATAATAAAAACTGAAATTTGTAAGTTTTACACAAATTCTAAATAGTATTTCGGATACGGTAGAGATTGGAAAAAAGATTTTAATGAAACCTTTTTCTACACCGAAAGTAATTTAATTAAAACTAAAATTAATTTCATTCAAAAATTAATTAAAACTGAAATGAAACTTAATTTTGCATACAAGAGGGGCGATTCTTACATATGATGGGGATTGAAGATTTTAAAATTTCTCGGCGATCATCATCAGACTGTGCTTATTTATCACGACATTTACTAAATAGAAAAATTACGATGGTTGAAATTTTCTTGTAAATATTTGAAATTCAGAAAAAAAGTCTCACAGATAATTGAACGGTTCTAGTAGTAGATATCGGAATCTGAAAGTTAGCAAGAATAATATAAAAAAAATTTTTTTTTAATCAATTCCTACTTTTTTTTTCACTGTATTGCAGAAAGTCCTTTATAAATAATTTTCATTCATTTTTTTAAGTTTATCTGGCGCCATCTATTGGTAGATATATGCAACTTAAATCTAAAATTAATTAAATTTAATTAATGAATTAATATTTGAAAAAACTGTATTAACATCAAGTGTCATTCACTACAAGTTCAAAAAAAAAAATTATTTGAACTTGAGTGGATGAATAAAGAGTATTTTATTAACGATTGAAAATTTAAACAAAATATATATAGGTAGAGTGTGAGCTAATAGAAGGAATTGAAAAATAAAATAGCGTATTTACACTTTATGTTGCAGTGGTTTATTTACCTAAATTATTTTTTAACGAGTGACAATTTTTCTTTTCTTATTAAGAGTTCGTTTGCATTTTGAGTTTTCAATGAAGACATTTCATCAATATTTTTTGATTGCTGAGTTCCATATAATCTGGTTTTACAATTTTTCAATCCAATTGATTTTTCTTTATAAACCTTCCCTAATGCTACAACTTTTTGATAAAAACGAGCTACCTTTTGTTGCTGTGCGATCATAAATTATTGATGAAATGAAATTATAAAGTTTAAATTTTTCATAACGCCTAAATATCGTTTCGCTCTATAATCTATAGCATATGAAATATTTGTGATGACGAGAACTTGAAATACTTTTTTAACGTCAAAAATGTGTATGGAAATGACGATGTTCAAAAACTTGTATGTATAGTGTTCATCTAGAAAAAGTTGGGAGTCGCCTTAGTAAATTAAACTGGACGCCTAGATTAAGTGATAAAAGCAAATGCATCAATAAGTTGCGAAATTATAGAAAGGCCATACACAGCATTGTTGGATATTTGAAGATCTTGTAACAAGCTGTAATAGGTGCTATTTCACATTGCAGTTCAAATGCAAATCATCCCATGCGCGACATGACCTTCTGGCCTAACGAGTTGGTGTAAATATCGGAGACCTTGTAACATCTGGTAAGGTTTGAAAAAAAAAAAAAATCAGTTGGAATGACACAAAAATTTATTAATATTGTAAAATCAGATTATATATAACTTTGCGATCAAAAAATATTGATGAAATATCTTCATGGAAGGTTTCAAAATGCAAACGAGTTCCTCAACGGCAATGTTTGGGAATTTATTCCAAAACATACTTTTGTTACAACATTGCATTTTGTTGGATGTGTTAGCTACTATACTAGCAGCTCGTTGTGTCAGGATGGAATACTCTCTTTTTAATAATACTAATCTTTTTATTTACACTACGAATACATACATACACTTGGCACCCTGTGCCATTTCTACAATACTATTGATATCTAAAACCAAAGCCGGTCTCTGACCGTCTGTTTATATCTGACGCTCCTCCTCCGTGGTCTCGAGATCTCACCGCAACTGCTACTCACCGCACTGGACCACAGTTACCAGTTATAACCGCGACCTCTCGCGGTTATAATTAAACCTTACATTCGGCCTTTCCTGACAATCATTCGCCCTCGAATGAACTACTAAAGTTATAAAATAAGGTAATCATTATAATAAACATCATTAGAAATTATTCACATGATTATCTAACTACATATTCATCAATGACCAAATAAATCAATTAATTCAATACATATAAAAATCAGTAAACAACATATAAGTCAATTAAATTCAATGTAAGCAAATTGGAATTAAAACTAAATCAAATTACTTACATAAACCAGTAGCAACACAATAAAATCAATTAAATCAACATAACAATCAGTAAATAGCAATTAAATCAAGTCAGTTAAAGTTATGTCAAGTCACTCATATTGAATTATCATTTTCCGTAGGAGATTGTCTTTATGCAGGCACGTCTTGGATTACGTCTTAGGTTAGAGTCACTAAGTTCATTGTCTGAAAAATCACCTAAAAGTTCATCTGACGAGTTCTCTCTATCAGAAACAGTTTAATTCTGCCATGCCTTTAGCTGGCTTACATGTGGTAGAGTAAGAATGTCCTTTGCTCTTTTCTTCAAATTGAGTAACTCTATAGGTATCGCCTGGTAGCACATCAGTTATTACCTCGATATTTTAGTTGGGTCTTTGTTAATTCTTCTGTCGGTGTCGGAGTCCTTTTCCTAACCACAACTTGTCTTGACTTGTAAGTAGTAGTTCCGCACCTTTTCTTGTTGTAAGCGTCCTTCATCCTTTCCTGCACATTCTCTTTCCGCTCGTGAGACGAGGTTTGAATCTCCACAGGATCAGTCCTTCCTTCTGCACTCTCATCAGCTTGTTTTCTTAAAATTCCATCGTTGAGTCTTGGTGAGTAACCATGTAGCATTTGAAAAGGATTCTTGTTGGTTGCTTTGTTTAAAGCATTGTTTAGATTTCTGTCCAGTTCTTTCATTCTCAAGTCCCAGTCTTTGTGTCTTTCCAATTTTCTTTTCGTAAAAATGGAAATGGTCTTATCCAAATCAGGATCACCTCTTTGAATAAGGACTTGTTCGTCAACGGACATCGTTTGATAAACTTCCAGATCAAACTTCTTTTCCATCAAAGCTTTAATATTCAATAGTGGTCCTAAGACATGGTACATTAACCTCTGAAACTCGGTTGGTGCATTAGTTAATCTAGAAACTATTCTTTCAATCTTAGTTAGTATCGTACACCCAAATTCACTCCAATTTCATTGCAAAGCAATCCCTAACCTCATCGACTAACTCTAAAATTGCGCTTTTATTCTCAATTGGTGTTTCTTCGTCTACTCTAATTTCGCTCTTTTCGGTTAAACGCTTATTTTCCTTTATTACATTCACGTAACAACTCTCCTCATTAACCAAACAATTGGGGTCTAACTCAACTACTCTTCCTACACATTGATTTCCCTTCAATATTACATTCTCATTCCCCATATTAATAATTGGATCTACGGTTTCGCTATCTTTCATTTCTAAGGAATCACAACACCTTCTTTTCCCTCTATAATTACTGAGCCGCCATTCGCCAAAGTTGTCTGAGCTCTAACAAAATTCACTGAATTTCTTTCTCATTCCATGTTAGCAAACGGGTTATCTTCTGCATAACAAACATGAAATTTATTTCCAATGCGAGCAAACGATATGTTTTCCCGATCTAAAAGGGATCTCCCAATTAACAAATCGTGCGGTAAGGCGTCGTCTCTAACAATAAGCATTTCGACCTCTTTTACTTTAACACTATCCAAAGAAATATCTACTTTCGCCTTTCCTAGCGCTCGCGCTGCACACATCTTAATATTCCCAAAACCGTACATTACATTTGAAGCTGGATCTATTTTTAATTCTAACCTCTTTGCTACGGAATTCCTACAAATGACGGAATCGCTCCCAGTATCAATCAGAGCTTCAAACTCCAACTGACACTTGTTTATCCTAGCAATTTTAATGTAAGATGATTCCTTACTCAATCCGCCCTCACTAGCCGTCATTAAGTTATGATCTCTTTTATATACATGGCTGCCTTCACTTCGCTCAATTCCCTTTCGTCGAGTGTTAAAATTCTGCTCTTTACTAATCCGATCAAATTTATATTTTTGTTTTGGACAATCTCTAGCAAAATGTGTATTTTCGTTACAAACGAAGCATCTCTTATCTTTTTGCATTGACCCCGCCATTGTTTTGTAACCGCAGTATTTATTATTATAAGTTCCGGTTGTAAAACATTCGTTCCTGAAACTAGGGGGTCTGTTCTTTTATTATTACCCCGTCGGCTCATTCCGTGAGAATTTCTGTCTAGGCCTAAAATCGCATTCTTTTTCATGCATATTCTGATTCAAATTTTTAAATTTGGGCAATCTTCGCTTTCATTTCTTACATTTTCATATTCATCAAGTTTATCAGCTAATTCGTTATAATTGATTTGACTTAACATTCTGACCTCATCACTCATACGCGAAACTTTTGTCTGAATTTATCCCGCTCATTGTATTTCTGTCTAGGCCTAAATCGCATTCTTTTTTCATGCACATTCTACAAAAATGTTCTTTTACTACAATTGGAACTTTTCTTTTTAATTGTTCTTCTGTTATAATCAGCTAATTCGGATGACTTAAGACTAATCTAAAAGTCATTCACATTAGTGCCGCGTAACCACTCATCGAAATAATTTTGTAACTCATACGCGAAATCTCCCCATGTATTTTTCGGTAGTTTTGTGTGCCCAAAGAACTTTTGTCTGAATTTATCCGCGCTTAATTTAAACTTTCTTAATAACAAATCTTTAATATACCCATAATCATTCGAAAGTTCTTCCGGAACTCTTGCGATAATTTGGTTAATCTCATAGGGCAATAAATTCACTAAATGACTAACCCAATTCTCATGACTTAAATTTAAGCGTTTCGCTTGTCGTTCAAACAATATTAAATAAAAACTTATGTCCCCATCGCTCATTTCGTAGCGTTGCATTATTTTAGTTATCCTGCAATCTCTAGAAATTTCATTTACGTTTCTATTTTCTCTGAACACATTACTATTTTGTATTTTTAATTTTTCTAATTCGTATTGTCTTTCTAACTCGCGCTCCGTTAACTCACGCTCCTTTAACTCGCTCTCCTTTAACTCTCTAGTAGAAATTATAGTTTTTAGTAATTCACGCGTAAATTCCTCATCATAATATTCACTTTTAGTAATTAATTCTTTAATTTCGACAACAACTGTGTTATCGGGTAATTTTACATTTAATTCTTCTGCTAAAGAAATTAAATCTATCTTTTTCGCTTTTGTGAGATATGCCATTTTTTTTTTTTTACACACTATTTAAATTTTTAACTATTCAACACTATTTCAATTCATAACAGTTTAACACATAAAATCAAATCTAGTACAATTTCTTACAGAAATTAACTTCTCAATACAATTTTACACAGAAATTTAAAAAAGAATAATTTGCACCAACTTTGCTGAGTTTCTAGAAATTCATGCCACATACCTAAATCGCTTGAGTAAGCCTTGAGTTCTGCTAACAACATCCGGTCCTCAGGTCAATCCCACTTCTGAAGTGTTAGCTACTATACTAGCAGCTCGTTGTTTATTGTCAGGATGGAATACTCTCTTTTTAATAATACTAATCTTTTACACTACGAATACATACATACACTTGGCACCCTGTGCCACTTCTAATACTATTGATATCTAAAAGCCAAAGCCGGTCTGACCGTCTGTTTATATCTGACGCTCCTCCTCCCGTGGTCTCGAGATCTCACCG
>BPLR01018682.1:0-17479 GCA_021605095.1 Caerostris extrusa
TTACGTATTCATGTATATGATCTTTATACCACATGAAAAAATATCTATGAATTATATTGTAAATAGAAACAGAAGAGTTAATATTTTCCGTCTTTAATTATTAAATATTAAAAAATACACAGGATTTCCTTTAAAGCACTGTCATTTGAAAATATAAATCTAGCTTATCTAGCCAACTGTGCTTAAAGGACGTTTTTAATTGATTCCAAATGAGCATTTCCTTTGTGATTAAAAATTAAAATATTTAAATTTCACGTGTGTTAGTAATATTTGGAAAAGATTTCATTTTAAATCTTTAAAAATATTGTAAATCCCTGAGTTCTTTTTATGTGGTTAGAAAATTTATTTAATTGAATAGAAAATTAAAATCCCAGTCCATTAAATGTGAGATGGAAAAATAAGTTTCTCGAACATTAAAGCGAAAAATATGTTAAAGAAAATCTGAGTTTCAAAAATCACTTTTTGAGATTTATTCATTTATATTTAATTATAAACAGACGTTTGCAGTATACTTTTAACATTTTAAATTTCTTTTTCTAAAAACAAACTCCACTATCGATGAATTTTCTTATTTAACTAATTTTATTGATTTTAAAAAAAGGTGTTTTCTTTTCTTAAAAAAGATTTTACAGGATTTCATTTCAGCTTCTTTGACGATGAAAGTTTGCGTGAATGTTTAAAATACTAACATTGCAGTAAATTTAAAAAGTTTTTTATTTATCTGAATTGAAAAAGATAAAACCACTTAAGTTTTCAAAGAAACTCTCGATAAAATTTGTTTACGGCTCTGAATTAATAATAATGTAAAGCATCATCAGTGTGATGCAATTTTTATTTTGCTGATATTTTAAAAATAAAAGTGCATCCCACAGATAACAGAAG
Organism: Caerostris extrusa; assembly: GCA_021605095.1. Lineage (NCBI taxonomy): Eukaryota > Metazoa > Arthropoda > Arachnida > Araneae > Araneidae > Caerostris > Caerostris extrusa. Next base: position 883 of record BPLR01018682.1, read on the forward strand.
TTCTCAAAATTTTCAAAATAAAATTTTGAAAATCTTGAACGAGATCAATTACTTTAAGAGCAATTTCCTGTACTAGGTTTTATTAAAAATAAAAAATTATCGTCTCCTCAATGTTTTGTAGGAGTTAAGTGGTGTTAGCATTGCAAGCTATGCATTTTCGCAATTTTAACTTTTTTTTGTCTTCAAGATTGGGGAAAATAATTATTTGAATACACTTTTTTTTTTTTAAATTTATCAAAAAAAAAAATATTATTAATATCAGTTGAACTTTACGAAGTTATTTCTTCAACATAAATAAATAGGTTAAATTTTTATATCAAAGTTTTAACCCCATACTGCATGGCGATATTTATGGCGATTATGCTGCAACTAGAAAACGCGGTTCTAAATGTTTTAATTTTTTTTTTCTTCCAATGGCAGTTAAAAATACAAAGAGATCAGCGATAGAAGCAAATGACATCAGTTAATCCATCCACTTCCGAATCTCGAATCATTAACGCGTTCATAAAAGAAACAGAAAACTGTACAGAACAGGAAGCAAGGTGAGGCTTATCCATTTCTAAATTGGTTATTACACAAGAAACAGGGAGAGTCAGGAGTCAGTTTAATTTTTGGTATTTGGTGGAGAAATTCGTGACCACAGAAAAGTTGTAGCTATGCCGCCGATGTAATCCAGGTGTTTCACTGCAAGAACTCTAAGAAACTCACACTAAGAGCCAGATTGAGGGGCCATGTTTGTAGATCTTTGCATTTATGTACGTTGTCCCTGAGTGCGCACCACGTTGAGGTAAATCTACGTTGCACTCCATGTTTAAACAAAACCATTTTAATTAAAATTGAAGGCATTCTTTTGGTCTCTAAACTCTAAGATTCCATTTTTTTAATTTCCTTCTTTTTTTCTTCTTTTTCTTTTTCTTTTAATTTAATTTTGGGAAAAAAAAAGAGTATCTAAAAAAAATGTGACCTCCAATGGAAGAAGTTAGCCAAATACATCAAATCTCCTTGGTCAATACGAAATCATTACTAAAACGATTTAGTCTGTACAAATATATGCATTTTTAAATGAAACTGTAAGGACATAATCATTTAAATAATATTGCATTGCAGATCTACGTTATGCCTAAATTTTGCAGGAATTTCAATCAAAAATTATTCTTAATCTTTTTTTTTTTTATCTTCTTTATTTCCTCTCAGATTTTAGTTGACAACAGCCGGCCACGGCGACGTCCGATTGAACATATTTTTAATAGCTAAAAATACGAATTATGCAACTTCAAATAAAACCCATGACGCAATAACATCTGTGCAGTTGATGGGGAATACTTTTAAGTAAGGCAATTATTGGGAGAAATTTAAAGACCTTGTCATTTAGTGCCTGAAGTAATATAGCTGAAAAAAAGTTACTAGATAGTTTGCAATATTCTTGAGTCTGTTATTCAATTACAGTCTATATTAATATGAAATGATAAAGCTGTGGTGTTTCTAATAACTGCAGTGATTTCAAAGTACTGATAAGGATAATTTATCATGATGTGAAATTAGTTAAATAATATTATATCTAATGGGATCACAGCAACAAACATTTCGACTATAATTTGAATCTTAATGAATTTATGTGGGAAAACCTTACATTTTGATAGAATCGAATGAATGTATATATTTTAATGGATGAATATAATGTATCATTAATTATTGTAGACTGGCATAAAATAAAACCCCAGCAATAAGAAACGGTAGATACAGAAATTTTTGAAGCATGTTTACATATCTAAAAGATGATTGCCCATTCAAATTTCTCGTTAGAGTGCTTGGGATATACCTAGTAATGAAAAATCAAATTTTACTTAAATAGGCAAATGTAAACATCGTGAATGTTGTTTATCTGTCGGATTGAGGTTGTAGATTAGACTCAAGAATTATTTTGTGGACACGAAGGGAACTGCATCAGCAGCTTACTATGTTAAAATGAAACAGTTAAATAAAGACATCGAAAAGCGGAGATTATCCTTCCGTGTTATTGCAGAAAAAGTCTTTCAAGGACGTATCCATTGCACATAACTGTTGACATCAGTGGTCACAGAAAAGTGTTGTTTCAGGCTGACAGTGGTCGCGACCGCACATTGGTGTAACTATACCATCTGAGGCCCATGGCAAATGTTTTTTTAATGTATCATCACTGCATTTTCTATTTAATAAATCTAAAATACTGTAATTTTTGGTTCATATGAATTTTTAATTTAAAGGGGGATATTAAATTAAAATTGCCCGATATTTTAGTAAAACTTTTATTTATTACATTTTTTTTTCGGCTTTCTGCTCGGTAAAAGTGTCAAAGTTCAAGTTTCGGTCCATAGAATGTTCGATGAATAGAATATCAAATTGAGTAATCTGTCTTATATAATTGTATTTCTTAATATGTTTTTATCTTTTTAATTAAGAGAATGATCTCTCAGACTAGCAATAGTCACAGGAATTGTTATACATAACATAAATGTAGTGCGCTTTTCAGGAAGCTTGAAGACATAAAATGATTCCTTATGATTAAAAAATTAATTAGTTCCCTTATGGAAAAAGACTTTATTTCGTATGTAGAAGTGGAGCAAATACTTTATTGATCCGAGAGTGGATCCTTTTATTCATAGTCTCTGCGCGGGCCCTGGGGACATGGTGGCATTTTCCTGTCTTGCCACCCTATTGTTTTGCTACTGACGGACCACATGGGTCACTACTAAGAGGGATGCCCTACTGTTCACAGCAGTTTTGTAGGGCACTGTGCTGCATCTGCTGTACAAATTTGAGCTTCTGTTGACAAAAAGACTGAGCAACGAAATATAAAAAAAATGATTACTTGAGGAAAATTACAGAGCCAGATGCCCTATAACGTTCATGTCCTTAACTCGAACTCACCTCCAACCCAGGGATCTGAAGCTAGAACTCATTGAATGGTGGAGAGGATATTTGTTGTAAGTTCCTGAGAGAGCCATTACTATCTTGGTTTTCAAAGGGATAGCCTTGTGGTGATTAGAAGGAGAACATTTGTGCAAATGGAATCGCATCAAACACATTGGATCAACAATTCTCGGGAGTTTTGACAGGGGTAATGTTTATGACCAATTATATCTTGGTTGTGAATATGGGGTATATAATAATAGCTGTAATTCGCCAAAAATTATTAATCGTTTTGCCAGATTCAATCTTATTCGGTTTTGAAGCATATCTATTTCCACCAAACTTCATGCTCCTTTCTGCAATACCGACGTTGAGTTTCGTATTCTTCTACTGAGCCCAACTTGAAGGCCACTCTAGTCCACAAATTTATCTTGCTTATCTCGGCATAGTTGCAGAGGCTTTTGGTTCTATTCACTAGTAGAGTTTTGAACTTTAACTCGAAAATATTCGGATGTATCTATCATGTAGCTGGATTAATTTGATTATATAAAATTACATATCTTGTAATTACAAAAATAATTAAAAATTGTATTTTATATGCTATTTATTTCATCAAAAGAGGAAAACATCAATCATTTTTCCATTCTAAAAATAATGTCTATCCAAATCGTATGCAATACAATTTAACGTATAAGAAAAATCAATTAAATTACACATTTTTATATTGCAATAGTAATTGAAAAATTTAATAATGCTAATTACAGAAAATTCTTAGATTAATTATGATAAAACAAAATTATTTTAAAGCCAATGACTTCTTTTACATTAATATAAATTCTTTTATACAGTAAGTTAATGATGCTATTTTATTTTTGTAGTAATATGCTTTTCACATTAACTTCAATTAAATTCATTTCCAAACTTGACATCTTTAATTACAAAATACACCAATTATAATGCACAATACCAATGCTCATTACAGAAAATTCTTTGATTTATCATGTTAACAATAAAATTGCTTTAGAGCCAATTCCTTCTTTTTTACATTAATATAAACTCTTTTATAAAGTAAATAATCGATGTTATTTTATTTTAAGATAGCATGTTTTTACATTAATTTTAATTAAATTTGTTTCCAAGCTAAATTGCCACTGTAATTCAATGCTATTTCAAAGTGATGCATGTTTTAAATCTTACATAAAAAAATGTATAATTTACTTAAAAATACAATTAATAAATCATGTATACCGACAAGTAATTTTTGGAATCTATTTGCTGGGACACCGGGTATAAAATGTACAAATCTAAATGGCAAACAGAATTCGTCGAAATATTTAGATTAGGTCTGCCTTAAAATAAAAATAAAAACCACTGGCAACAAATGTAAAATAGATTCAGCTTGTTAAACCGAATACCACAGAAAAAAAAAAAAAATTATTAAAATAAAATAATAAAAATTAAAACCAAACCATTTTATAAATATGTATGTAGAAAAATTCTTGTTCAAAGTATTTCAGTGATGTCCAACATGTTTATCCCTTTGAATTTTTATTTATTCTCGAAATCTGGAACATTTGTTATTCTAATCAGCTCCATTAACTTTTTAAATTGAAAACTTTTTCGAAGTCACTGTTTGTAAAAGCTATTGAAACCGATTAAGAGTAGAAAGTCTTTTTTTTTTTCTGAAAGTTTTAGAAGGAAAATTAGTCTCATCTTTCTTCCACCATTAAGGTTTAAAAAAATCATACAACATTTTTTCTTCTGATGTTTTGAAGGTTAATTAATGTTAATGAAAAAATTAGTGTCAGAAAATAAATTCACACATGAACATAAGCATGGTATTATTGAAGCCATTAATAGTGTATATTGTTCACCTTATATTTCTGAGTATATATTTCTGTTAAAATTGTCTTGAATTATAGTAATTCGTTTAATAAAATTTTTAAAACTTATTATTATAAGTAATTAAGAAGTTTTGCTACGAAATCCATGGGAGGCAAAGACAAACAGACAAATTGACATTCATAAGTAATGGGATAAAACCAGACATCTAAAATGTTTAGTAAATCTTAAGACATCTAAAATGATGGAAAATTGCATAAAGCTTAGCAAAAGTCCTGAAGTTTTCGTGCATTTCTGTATTTTAATTAAATATATTAATTATACATAAGCCACCCCATATATCTAATTAAAATATACATATATTAATTAAATATATGGGGGGTAATGTTATCGCCTTCGTAGCATATCTTCAAGAGAGGCATATCCCTGGGTGCTAAATAAGTAACAGCGGCGCAGCTCTTGCTTATGGCATCAAAATGGTAATATAGCCGTTGCTTATGGTAACATCTTGCGTATGTCATGCTTATGCCCCCGTGTTGCCAGCTACATTAGAATAACAACAATTAAATATATAAAAACGGCATTGTCTAAAACGCGTGAAAAAGATTCGATATTTTTAATAATTATTAAAAGGCTTTTTAAAAAAATATTTCAAATATTGAATAAAAAATCAAATGAATTTAAGACAAAATACTTTTTGATCAATTACTTCATATTTTTGAAAAGTTTTATATAGTATTTCTTAGGTTTGGTCATTTGATTTCTGTTTACAGTATCTTCACAAATTATACGGTTTATTGCTTTTAAATCTTTATTAAAAAATTAAATAAAAGCTATTTTACAATGCATTTTTAAAAATAACATAACATACTATTAAATAAAAAAACATACTATGTAAACATACTATTTTCATTGGACTTTATTAACTTTCAAAATTACTGTTTAAATATTGAATCTCTTATTGCTACCAATAAAATTACGCCTCACAAATTCTCAAATAGTACATATCAAATTTTCAAAATGCATTCATCTTGGTCTTCTTCACACAGTTGAAAAAATCTATAAAACATAAAGTGCTTTTTCAAATCTCGAGACATGTAATTCAAGTAAAATATGCACCTGAAAGATTTATTGTTAGAAATGTTTTTCTGAAACTATTCGGAGGAATTTTTAAAGGATTCTGAATAATAATGTTCTTCAAAACGATTTTTTTTGACTATTCATGCACGAAATGTTTCGCATTCAACAAAATGCAGTTTCATTTAAAGACTTTTCACTATATATATCCATAACAGAATGTTAATGGTCTGAAAAAATTTGTAAAAGAACAAAAAAATTAAAGTATCCTTAGATTTCAATTTTTTTATGTAAACATTCTATTTTCATTGACTTCCGAAAATTACTAAAGTCTGTGGGTTATATATTTTCCATTATCATAAATGTATATATATCAATAGTATGTTTCCTTGTGGGCCTGAATGGCCCAGTGTCTATTGCTCTGGCGCTCGGTGGCGCAAGATTCTGGGTACGAGTCCCGGCGGTACCATGCACCAGATCTTTGTAGTGGTTCGGAAACCACTTTAAGGTACCGGTCTCATATGAAATAGAGCAATACTTAACCAAGTCAAACTTCTACCTTTGGTACTCCATCACAACAAATGCTGCCCCCTATTCTTCAACTGTGAGTCCATATGGGGTTCGCAGGCTTGATCTAGATATCTACCAATTGGGATAAAAAATAACATACTTTCTTGTTATTGTCTAATAGTTCATAGTGCTTTTTTATATAATGAACTAAATGCCTCATTAGATCACAGAAACATTTATAAAAAAATGACTACAGGGAAGACATTGTTCGAAACAAAGTGATATAATGAGTAACAGTTTCATTCATGTTATTGCTACAATCTCAATAGCATTAGGATCACAAAATGATTCATAAAAGGTTTCCTGTTTTTAATTGAGTTATCTACATCATTCAATTAATATTCCAGTTAACCATCTATCTGTTTGAAATCCTCTACACAACTATATATAATTTATGCATTTTGTTCAACTGCCCTTGCGATACATCTTTAAAATAAGCGAAAATTTGTCCTGAGTAAAAACAAATTCATTCAGGATATTATCATTTCAAGAATATTAAATTTTTTAAATACAGGCTTTGCACATATCTTACGAAACTTAATTTCTCTTTATCCCTATTATACATTTTCTACGAGGTCAAGTAATTCACCCCAGGACAACATAATGTCCATACATGATAATATTACATATTCGTAAGTTAGATCCGTGGTTGTATGATATTGTTGTTGAAAGTTATATGATTTTCTCGCTTTACTTTCACGAAGATTCCCTCTTTTGCCTGGTGGCCAATGGGCTATGCTATGGCCTTGATATCACAGGCTTCAGGTTCGAATTCTAGCATTGGCATGGATATTTGTTAGTTGTTTGGAATCCTTGTTAAACTGTAGATCCTGGTCTAATTAGCTGAAACGGGTATACAAAATGGCCGTAGAGTGAAAAGTCAAAAACCTTTTAAATGCTAATGCACGTTCTAATAAAAAATAAATTAAAAAGCACGATATTTCTCAATGATGGTCATTGTTTTCAAAATAGAGTAGAATCAATGATAATTATGACAATATTTCTCATTAACATTTGATCTACCAAAATTCTCTGTGTTGTTCCTTAAATGGTATGTAATACCTTCAATTTAAATGTGTAGTTTAAAGCGAAGTACTGCAATTTTAAATAAGGAATTTTTGCAGCAAGGTACTGCAATTTTAAATAAGGAATTTTTGCAGCAAGGTAGTGCAATTCTTAAATTTAAATAAATAATTTTGCATCAAGGTAGAGCAATTCTTAAATTTAAAGAAGGCATTTTTACTGTAAGGTAGTGTAATTTTAAATTTAAAGAAATTGTCTTTGAGATTCTAAGACATCATGAATATCTTGAAAGCATCACTACCACCACCTACTATATTCAGGCAAAATGTCACTGACACTAGTTTATTAAATTATTACACTTATTAAATAAGTGATCTCTATAGGTTAAAAAATCACATCTGAGTGGAAATATATTTTTAATAACTTGAAACATTTATCCCACACATTTGCCATTTACATGCAGTGTTCTAAAATAAATAGTGGAAACAATAATAATTTCGCCATAGGAATTCATGTCCATGCGTGGGCTGCAAATAAGCGGACTATAAAACTGTCAAGGTTTCAAAATTTACAATGCTGATAAAGTGTGGAAATTTGCAAAGGGCAATTACGTATACCTAGTTATCACATCGTCATGATGGAATTAATATTTTTTGGTCAAACTTTTAATTAATTTTCAAACTTACAACTACTGAAAACTGAAATGAATTGTTTGTATACTTATTTTAACTCAATTGGATCATTTTAACAAATACACACCAATAAAAAAAATTTTGTATAAGTATGATTCGTGTAACATTATCATGCAATCTTCAATACTGTAAATTAAAGGGGACTTACATTAATGATAATAATATTCCTCATAATCACTTTTATCACTTCATGTCTGTATTTCATATTGAAAAAAAATATTTACAATAATTGATAAGAAATTTTGTTTTATAGACCCAATCATATTTCATTAAAAATTAATCTCAAATGTTGGATAAATATGCTTCAACACTATTATTAATTCAAATTAATTAAATATATTTAATATGCCAGTAATATGTCTTGAATTTAAGGTTCATTGATTCTAATTGTAAAATTTTATTAAAATTAGTTTCGAGGATTAGTATATTTTCTTATAACAATAATTCCCTTTTAGAGTTAAATACATAACATTTAACACTAAAAACTTTTTAGATGTCTTTTTCTTCTTCTTCATTGGAGCAACAGCCCAAAGGCTGATTTGCATTAAACTGGCAGATTTCGAGACAGACAGGAGATGTTTTCTTTTACGGGTAGGAGTGTCAGGGGTGCTCTACAGTAATATTAGACAAGAATCTTCGGATTAAAGTAGATTCCAAACCATTACAAATATGAATCGCACTAAAGAGATTCAAACAGTCTTATAGCGAATCGGCTCGAGTTCTGGCCATTGGTACCACCGGTTTAACGGTCGAATCTTAGCAGTGGCATGGATGTTTGTTTTTTGTTTCAAAAAACGTTAAACTGTAGTCTATTTAAACTGTAGAACGACAAACCAAACAGGAGTCAAACTCCAAGTCTGTGGCCCCCCTGCACCAGATCTTTGAATGTCACAAATCCCTAATAAGATACCTCAATAAATAATGCAATACTAACCAGAAGAGAACGGATTGATATTCAGATTCTAAGATTTCAAAGTTGCTATTATTAATTGCCGAATTGTTTTAACTGAATTTGATAAATATTAAAATACGTAAAATTCCAATAGCATTCTAAATCTAGGATACAAAAAGGCTTATGTCCTTTGTAGATTCTTCTATATTAATAGGATATGTGATGCAAGTTCAAATATACCAGAGTAACAGTTCTCATTCTAGATTAGGACTAACGTATTCTTACAGAATTTATCTAGAAAGGGTCATTTCCCCAACAATGTACCAGCTAAAACTTCTCAATCAATCTAGATTTAACAAATAGCGAATACATCCCCTACAACACCTCTTTCTGTTGAACAGCCCCGCATTCTCAACTCATCACTTGAAATTAATGAATTCAAACCAGCAACTTAATCCTGATGAACATCCCTGCACTATCAATATGAGACAGTCCATGCTCATTAAACTTCCCCATAGCACTCAACAAACAATTTCTGCGAAATCCCCCGCTTTCTGCAAGCCCCAAGATTGATGGGCAGCCGCTCGACAAATAACTATTTATGTACTCGACATCCCGAGATGCCTCTTTGTGTGCACTCACAATGGGAAGAATGGGGCGTTTAAAGAGCAAAGAAAAATTAATTTTGCTTCAGAAAATATCGATCTTTTTCCCAAGAATGGATTCAAAGTATGCAAATTATCTTTTTCCCCAGTTTTGCTGCAGTCCTGCAGTAATGGCGCCTTTAAATGTAGAAAGTGTTTTTAATGACTTGAACTGGATTTCATTAAGTATACAATTTACGTTTGAAGAAGAAATGACGAAGAAATAGTTTCGCCCTTTTTTTCTAGAAGATCGGGATGATTTAGTGAATTAATTATAGTGATTTCTTTTTCCTTTTAGTCGTTTACAAGGATTCTGTATGGATTTTTACGTTGAGTGGATAAACTATTAATATTCTAAAATCTCATCAAAAGTTCTTATGAATCATAAATTAATTAATTTTTTAATGATTTAAGAGATTTTATTCTATTAATGAAGTCAGTTAAAGTCTAGATGGAATGCTTAATTTCAAATTAGGTTTGTTTTATTAGTATTTTCTTGCAAACATGTTAGTTACGATCAATATTTTTAAAATATTAACCTATTTCCATAAGAAAAAGTTCCATTTTTCATCATGATTATGGGTACTTTTTTATTTATTATGATTATGGATACTTTTTTATCATGATCATGGATACTTTATTTATCAGGATTATACTTTATTTATCAGGATTATTGATACTTTATTTAGTATTATGGATACTTTATCTTATTAGGATTATAGAGACCTTATTAATTATAGTTTATTTCTAAGTCGTAAACAGGTATTCTATGCGGATTTTTACGTTGAGTGGCTAATCTATTTATAATCTAAAAGTCTCATCACAAGTTCTTATGAATCATAGATTAATTAATTTTGTATTAATTATTTTAGAGATTTTATTTGATAATGGTCAAATTAAAGTCTAGATGGAATGCTTTATTTCCAATTTAGTCTTATTTAATTAGTCATTTCCTGCAAACTGCTAATTATAAAAATTTTTCAAAATACGAATCTGTTACAAAACCATAATAATAGTACATTATACATTTGTCATGATTATGGATACTTTATTTATCAATATGATGGATACTTTATTTATCAATATGATGGATACATTATTTATTTATCAATATTATGGATACCTTATTTATCAAGATTATGGATGCATTTTTATCATGATTATAGATATTTTATTTATCAAGATTATGGATAATTTACTTATCATGATTATGAATACTTTTTATTATGATTATGGATACTTTAATTATCATGATTTTTCAATGCATTTTAACATGATTATGTATGCTTTTTAACATGATTATGGATGCGTTTTTAATATGATTAAGGGTACTTTATTTATGATGATTTTATCAACATTCAGCTAACTGTTTATTAAAAGTTTACGTATAAAATGAGATAATTATTATGACTAAGTTTTAACTCTTTCATTATTTCCGTTAAATACATGAAATTTATCGGTAAAAAATCAATTAATTCTATTTTGCGATCGCTTTAATGTTTGTCCATTACAAATGAATTATACTTTATTACTTTTTTACCTTTTAAAGTATCCTTCGTAAACGAGGTTGATATTAAACTCTTTCGTTTCCGAAAGCCAATAGGCATTGATGATTCATTAAATTGTGATAATCTCCTATGTAGAGTAATGACCTGGGGCTGATACACATAAATGGTGCAAGTGTGGTTCATTATATTATAATGATTCGGTGTATTATGACTCCACACTATGTATTATCCCCTGACCGAGTGACTGCACTCTGGCGCTCGGTGACATAGGTTTTGGGATCGAGTCCCTGGGGTGTCATGGATGCTTGTAGTGATTCGAAATCCGACGTTAAGCTGTAGTTCCCGGTCTAATTAGCCCAAAGTATTGCACAAAATGACCGTAGAACGACAAACCAAACCAAACCGGGACTCGAACCCCAAACATGTCATCATGCAACAGAACTTTTTGTATATCATCTCATCTCCTGATATCAAATCTCAATAAATAATACAATACTAACCAAAAGGTTATTAATAATCAGATCCTAAGATTTCCAAAGCACCTATTATTAATTGCCGATTGGGTTTAACTGAGTTTGATTAATATTAAAATATGTAAAATACCAATATAATTCCAAATCTGGGATATAAAAGGCTTATGGGCTTTGTAGATTCTCCTATATTAATCGGGCACATACCAGAGTAACAATTCTCATTTCAGATGAGGATTAACGCAGTCTAACATAATTTATCTAGAAAAGAATCATTTCCTCAACAATGTACCATGCTAAAACTTCTCTATCAATCTAGATTTAACAAATAGCGAATACATCCCCTACAACACCACTTTTCTGCTGAACAGCCCCGCATTCTCAGCTCATCACTTGAAATTAATGAATTCAAACCAGCAACTTAACTCTGATGAACATCCCAGCACTATCAAAGTGAGACAGTCCATACTCATTAAACTTCCCATAGCACTCAGCAAACAATTTCTAATAAATCCCCGATTTCTGCAGGCCCTAACATTCATGAGCAGCCGCTCGACAAATAACTATCTATGTACTCGACATCCCGAGATGCCTCTTTGTGTGTGTACTCACAATGGGAAGAATGGGGCGTTTAAAGAAACGTCAATCATCAATGGGGAGTTAGAAAAGTTAATTTGCTTCAGAAAACATCGATCTTTTTCCCAGAAGGGATTCAAAGTATACAAATTATTCTTTTTTCAAGTTTCTGCTGCAGTCCTGCAGTAATGGCGCCTTAAATGTAGGAAGCCTTTTTTTAATGACTTGAACTAGATTTCATTAAGTATACAATTTACGTTTGAAGATGAAAATGACAAAAAGAAATACTTTCGCCTTTTTTTTCTAGAAAATTGGATGGTTTAAAGAATTAATTATAGTGGATTTCTTTTTCTTTAAGTCGTTTACAGGGATTCTGTAGATTTTTACGTTGAGTGGATAAACTATTAATGCTTTAAAATCTCATCAAAAGTTCTTATGAATCATAAATTAATTAATTTGTATTACTTATTTAAGAGATTTTATTCGGATAATGAAGTCAAATTAAAGTCTAGATGGAATGATTTATTTCAATTTATTCTGATTTAATTAGTTTGTTTCTTATAAATATGTTAAATACAAACAACATTTTCAAAATATGTACCCATTACAAATCCATAACTTCTTCCTTTATGAATGTATACTTTGCCTTATCATGATTCATATACGCTTTTATCATGATTATGTATACTTTTCTCATGATTATGGATACTATTTATCATTTATCATTATGATAGATACATTTTTATTATAAATATGGATACATTTTTTTATCATGATTATGGATACTTTTTATTATGTTTATGGATACTTTTATGATGATGATGATAGATACTTTTATCATAATTATCTATACTTTATTTATCATCATTTTTACTAACATTAAATTAAATTTTTATTTGAGTTTACATATAAGATGAGATGATTATAATGACTTAGTTTTTAATTTTTTCATTATTTCTTAAACTATCTATGTGCCGAGTGATCGGTAAAAAATCAATCAATTCTCTTTTTGTGATCTATTTAGAGTTTGTGAATTCAAATGAATTATTTTAATACTTTATCTTTTATAGTATCGATCTTTAAAACACAGTTATCGGGTTCGAGACCTGACAGTGCCACTGGTGTTTTTAGTGATTTGGAATCCACTTTAAATCTTAGGTCCCTGTTTAATATGACTGTAGAGCGTTTGGGCTGACAACACTATCCCGTAAAAATTAAATATCTCTGCGTCTAAATATGCCAGTGAGCAGATGGCCGTGGCTCAAATAGGGCTGCTGCGCCACTAAAAAGAAAGGTGATATGTGTGATAGAATTATTTTTTTTTTTTGTTTAATGTAACGTTGAGACACGTGAGAAATTATGTAGCTGTATATTTTAACTGTATTCGTACTACTTCATTCAATTGTCAAAGTTTAAGGAGAAAAAAAAATTGTTGTTTCCAAAAATATTGAACTCGACGTAATGTGTACCTTTTCTGTATGAAATTCGAGGAACCGATATTGAAGACCTAAAAAATGAGTGATAGAATTGGATGGAAAAGAGACAAGTTCTTTCTGGTAATGCTACTTCAAAACGTGATCCGAATCTCAAAAAGGACTTGTGTAGGTAGTGACACTTTTATCAAAACCCCAGGAGCAACTAATGTGACTACTCACATTTACTTTATAGCTGTCGATATTTCTGCACCACTCAAAACTATTTTGACTTATACGGGCATTTTAATCAAAAACAAAGTCTTTATTTCGTTATTATCATTTGAAATAAAAGGCTTTTATATATGTTAAAAGAGATTATATTAATAAAATCAACGAATTATTTATGATGGATTGTATCACATCATTTTTTGTCATCAATAAACAACAACATAAATCAATATAATCATTATAATACTTCCAATAGGTTTTAATTTAACAGTATGTCTTGATGGCCGAATATCTGGCATTCGGTGCTACAGGTTGGTTTTTCGAGCGGTTTTGTCATGGATGTCTGCTTCAGAAGAATCGGAATCAATTTTAAACTAGGTCCTGTCTAATATTGCACTGTAGACCCTTCACGCCCACCTTGGGGTTGTACCGCCGATGAAGATGATTTATTTAACAGTAAAATTCTTACGTTTATGAGTTGTTATAATATGATATTGATAACTAAAATATATGTCTTACTTAAGATAAAGTTACTTAGAGGTGGTATCTTACTTAAGTTATAATTTTACATATGTTTTCAGTGGTGTCTATATATAGGGTGATTATAATTGAAGTACCACTTTCAAAATGCAAAAGAACTCGTTAGAATGAGTTCAAATTTTGAATTGAAGATATTTGGAAAAAGGAAACGATATAGTATCATAAAAATCAAATGCAGATTTTCTCATCAGGTATGACCTTGCAGTGGGTGGATGGGCTTTCACTAAACGGTATTACAACTTTGTTGAATGACTCGGAAGCCGAAAAACCTGCGAAACAATCAAACAAATAGGAACACTACAGTTGGTTTGTGCAACTCAAGCCAAATACATTGTAATTTCGATTAAAAATATCACTGGCAGCCGAATTCACTTTCTTTTACATGCGCTTACAGCGCAGCTTTTATTCTTTTGGATGCCGTACCATTTCCTCCCTTCTTCAAGTATTTCTGTTCAAATCTGAACTTATCGTGATCGTTTTACAACTTTTTGAAAGTGGAACTTTAATTATAATCACCCTGTACATAGATACATGCATTCAGACGAGCTTTTGTTCCCTCTCTTTATTAACACATTTCAAAATTGCCACAACCTAATTCGTAATATGATCGTTAATCTCACGAACGTAAATTTACTCATTTCCGAATACGCAGTTAACCAATAACCCAATACATATTGCAGGCATCAGAACGTTAATGCATTTGAAATTTAATCAAACATGCACTGTTTTTAAAATTAATTATTTCCGAGCAAATTAGGATAGAGAAAACTTTAGCTGAGGAGTCCCTGAATGGCTTAAGCAATCACATGGGCAAATTATGTGCAGTGTTCGAATTCTTAATAGGACGTCTTAATCCTTTTGGTCTACTGTTTCACAATTTATATCTTTAACAGACACACTTCATTTTCTGTACATATATATATATATTTAAGCAATGTATTCAATTTTGAATGTAAACTATTTTACTTTTACCACTATACGAATTTCTATTTTTAAAAAAATTGTTGAAGAAAAAAATGTGAGTACGCCATTGAATTTAAAATGATTTACAGGTTTACGGGTTTTCGAAAAAGTATTTATTATAAAATTTACTCAAGCAATTAATAAAAATTTATATTTAAACATTTTATAAATACGCTATTATAAATAATTCATCATCAATAGCACGACAGCCCAGAGGTGGAGCCAAGACTTTTCTTTGAAGAAATTTCCATGTTTTCCTCTGGGTGACAATGGTCATTCAATTCGTAGCCTTTAGTACGCGAAAATCTTTTTCAACTGCCTCTATCCGTCCGCAAATTGTGTCGTCCTCTTCCTCTTTGTCCGTGGGGCTTTGTCAAAACGAACCTTTTTACAGGGTTTAAATTCTTCATTCTAAATATATGATCGGCTAATTTTAATCTATTGATCTTAATAAATTGTATGTTATCTGGGTCTTTTAAGAATTTTATAAATTTCTGTGTTGTACCGTCTTCTCCAACTATCACTTTCCTTAACACCTCAAGAATAGCCAAAAAAAACTTCCGCTCATATAACCAAATGGGCCTCATCAGATCTTGCCAAGTCATATTTCAGAGTCATAGACCAAAGGAAACAGGTCACAATAAATGGTAAATAATTAGTTTAGGTATTTTAAAAGACATAATTGCCGTGATAAATATATCTCTACTACTTTTTACAGATATGTGTATATAAGACCCCATGTCTTTGTACCGCAAGAACAAGGACAAAGAAGCTGCATATTTTATTCTTTATCATGTCTCGTCGGTTTTAAGACACGGGATGATGGATTTGGTCTAGATGTTGCTGTCGACCAAAATTGGGATAAACGGCACTAACAACAGTAATATTTTTAATGATTCTGTTAACAGACTTTTAAATCTTTTATGGAAACAATTTTATTCAATAAATATTGAATGAAAAAATAAATTTTGAAATAATATATTCCATCAAATTCCATTTTGAAAATCTTTCATCAACATCATAAATCATTTGATTAATTTTCCCTATATTCTTGGTTTATAAATATTTCATGATTATTTTAATATTATATAAAACATAAATTAAATACTATGATAATTTTTTTAATTTTTTACATTTAAAATACAAATTTATTAATAAAATAATATTTCTCTAATCATTTCTTATCTTTATATTTTTGTAAATAGCATGTAAGAAAATTTTGCCAACAGCTTACTGCACATTTTTACTAAATATAAGCAATACGTAAC
>BPLR01018683.1:0-26833 GCA_021605095.1 Caerostris extrusa
TTACGTATTGCTGTCTGATTAGGAATCAGGTGTGTTGCCACCGACTGAATGTAATAAAATTATTTCGGAAGCTTTTTATCTTGAAGCAGTTTTTCATAGCAAATTTCTATTCTAGCTCTAAGTTTATTTTCATTCAAACCGAAATGCATCTTCGCATATAGTAACATATTTTTGATAGCATTTAATGTCAAATAAAATCCTTGTTTACAATTGTACTATGATAAATATGCAGGAAATTAAGAGGATTATTTGAGTCAATACGTAAAAATAAATATAAACAAGCTCACTTCCACGCCTAAGTTGTTTGCGTTGTTTGTTATTTAATGGGTTTTTTATGAACTTCTTTTCCTTGTAAATGTACCCTTAAAGAAATTTATTTCTTATGTAGCTATTAGTACTCTTGCTTTTGCGAAACAAAAATATCGATAGATACATTAAGTAATAGGAACAATAACATTTTTTTTCTCTCATTCAGTCTTTCAATGAAAACGTTTATTAAAATAAACATTTTTCACAAGAAATAAACTAATATTTTTATTTTTTAGTATTATTCAAATGTTTGATTATTTTTTCTTTTCATATTTTTTTTTTCATTTATTTCATTAAAAATCACTAGCTTATTTCTTTTAATTATATAATAAATTATATTATTAAGTACAATTATTACCAAAATTTTTTTATAATAATTGTTTTTTTATGAACTTAAAATTGTTTTTCGATAAAAGGAAGTCCTTTTGATTATTCAGTATTTTCGAATGTTCGAAGTTGCACAGAATCGAGATCCAAAATTCTCAATTGTAATAGGAAAATTAGAAAATTTGTCATCCATTTTTGATAAACGAATTTGGCACATCTTATACAAATTTCATATTTCCACATCACGATTTTTATCTTTTGGTGCTGAATTTCGAACTACCAGCTTGAATTTCATTTCTGTGGATTTCCATGAATGTTTTCGGTCATTACACCACCTCTCGAACTACTAGAACTTCTTTCTTGTTCTTCGGACTTCTGGTTGGTATTGCTTGTCGACTTTCGTCCAATATTCCGCTTCCATTTCGTTCTCTGTGGTGCTTACCACTATATCGTTGATTCTGATTGTAATTAATTCATTCTCTGTCGTATCTTGAGACTCATCTGTGTTTTCTAATGAAGGCTCTTTATTTTTTGCAACGTCATAGCATCTTCTTTGTTGTTCTTTTCATTGTTATTATTGTTCTCTTTTGTTGACAAAATCAGCAATATCTACCTCGTCATCAACAGTTGAATTTTCCGTTTTAACATCTTCTGTGGTTTGCACCAATGGCGGCGATGAACTGTCTGCTGCATGGACTTCTGCTTGTGTTTCAATTACTGTCGATTTATCGGCATTTTCATCATTGGAATCTGAGTCATCCATAGATTTTAGAATGACAGTTCCACTGTCTTTTACGGTGTCAGTTGAATCTTGGTTAGTGGTATCAGTAGGTTTCTCATTGTCTGTTTTATCCGCAGAGTCATCTTCAGTTACGCCTGCATTTTCAATGTTAGTGTCTTCTTCAGTTTTTGTATCTAGATTTAAAGTTTCTTCGTGAGATTTTCCTTCAGCGTCATTTGATGTCACACTAATCTCGTCGTTTGCCTCGGGCTATTTTCATTTACTTCCGAATTTTGTGAGGTTTCTTCTTTATCAGCGTCATTTTTCTGATGCATCTTTACTTTCCTTTTCTGAGGGAACTTCTCCGTCATTTTCACGATCAGAGACGTCATCTTTTCTCTTGGGTATGTTCTGAAGTCTCTTTGTTGTCTTCTTCACCATTGACATCATTTTCTTCATCTTGTTTGTCACTTTGCATCATCTGCAGTTGGATTTTCTTCTACTTGTTTATCACTTACATCCTCTGTTGTAGGATTTTCTTCTACTTGTTTATCACTTGCATCATCTGTTGTAGGATTTTCTTCAACTTGTTTATCACTTACATCATCTGTTGTAGGATTTTCTTCAACTTGTTTATCACTCTTACATCATCTGTTGTAGGATTTTCTTCAATTTTGCTTATCACTTGCATCATCTGTTGCTGCAGTTTCTTCAACTTGTTTATCACTTACATCATCTGTTGCTGCAGTTTCTTCATCTTGCTTGCCATTTACATCATCTGTTGCTGGATTTTCTCCTTTTTTTTCACCACTTACTTCAGCTGTTGTAGAATTTTCTTGATCTTGCCATCAGTTACTTCCAACCGTTGAAGGATTTTTCTTCATCTTGCTTATCACTTACAACATCTGTTGCAGAGTTTTCTTCATTTTGTTTATCACTAACATCATCTTTTGCAGAATTTGTTTCATCTTGTTTATCATTTACTTCACTTGCTATGCTATTTTCTTCATCTTTTGTTTCTGATGCTTCTTTATCACCACCATCTACAATATTTTCCTCGCTTTTAGATTCAGAATCCTGTTTATCATCCGCCTCATTATTAGTAGTGTTTTCTTCGTTTGTTATAATTGAGGCTTCATTATCCTCCAGGTCGCTGTGAACCTTGTTTACTTCATTTTCATCTTTTGTGTCTTTTTTCTTCTCCAACATCAGAAGCATTCTTTTCCGACTCTTCCATCGCATCACTTTTTGTTTCTTCAATCTGATTTTCAGTGCCATTTTGATTTTCATTTTCCGAATTTTCTTCGATTTTAGCTTCATTTTGTTCTTTTTCAGAATCAGAATTTTCAGTTTCTTCTTCTGTATTATCTATGTCCACCTCTGCTTCGCAGTTGACTCATTTTCATCCGTTTTGTCTAGATCTTGAACAGGTTCGTCGTGTTCGTGAATGGCTGTATGAGTCGATTCATTTTTCTCCTTTTTATCATCTGTTACTTCTATATTCTCTTCTGCTGAAGGTAAATTTTGTGATGTAGTATCTTCTTTATCTGGATTTAAATCTTTTTTCAGAATCTTCTTGCTGTTCACTCTTTGCATCGACTTCCTTTTGATGTATCAGAAACTTCTTCCCCACCTTCTGGTTGAGGTTCTTCCTGAAGTGATAAATATGTTCCCTTGTCGCTTTAATGTTGACTTAATCTCTGCTGTTCCATCTTTGTCTTCATTTGCGGTATCTCGATTCTCATCATTTATTACCTGAGTTGAACTTTCCGAAGCGCTAGTTGTTTCGATATCGAGATTTTGCTGTCTTGCAAGAACAGCTTTTCTTTCTGCATTTCAATAGGAATTTCTCCGTCTTCGCTCATTTGTGAAAGTGAATCTTCCGTCACCCCCTCTTTCAAACTAGCATCTTGTTTTTTTCTTCAGTATGAAGCGAGTCATCATCGGGTTTCGTTCTCTCATTCAAAGTGTCATCTGTAATCAAGTCATCAACATCTTGGCAAGTACTGTCTTCGTTCTCATCTCTACTGTCTTGTCTTCTGAAACAGAATCTTGATTAACAATTTCCATTTCGATATTAGTTGCTGGAATCTCGTCATTCTTTATGTTGTCACTGTCACCATTAGTGACTGGAACATCATTTTGCTTGTCAGTTTCATTATCAACAGCTGGATTGATATCGGAATCGACTTTTTCTTCCGATTCTACCTTTTCTTTGGCATCGATCGATTCTCCGGCTTTCTCAAGGCCATTGTCTTGACCCGCCTCAACGTTCTCAGAGTTATTTTCAGCCTCGATTGGTTTTTCAATCGAATTTTCCGCACGTGCCTCCTTATTACTTACAACTTCCAGCAGCGAAGCCCTTAATTCGTTTAAGACATTCGATTCGGTTACAAATATTATTCTAACTCGTTCGCTCATTGGCGATTCGAATAAACCTCTTCAGGTTGCTTTTTTCTCCTCCACTTCTACTTCGAAAGACTTTTCTTTCACTTTGCAAACAAAGCTCACTTCTCCCAATTTAAGGATGCTATCGAATTTGTTTTCTGTCAGAAGATCGAAGGGAAAATCAGAAATGAAAAATCCGTTGGAGTAAGAGACGGAGTCTTGCTTCAGCACGCTTTGCAAAAGATTTAAAGATTCTTCTGTGCCCATACGGTCATTTTCACTGCCGTCATTTCTGACCAGTTCACAAAAGTTTATATAGCACATGCCTATTTCTTCGACAATCAGATCTTTTAAGGCATCAAAATCGGTTTTCAAGTTTTCGAATGCAAACAGAATCGGCATTTTCGGATGCCCGTCTTCTGTTGCTGATTTTGAATCAATTTCTGTTTTCTCATTTGCTTGCGTTAACTCGCGGGTAGATGTTTCTTTAACAATTTCAGATTCAGTTTCAGAATTCTGTTCTAAATCTCCGTTCGCAACGCCATTTTGTGAAACCTTATCTCCATCGGAATTGTCTTCTTTAGCCGGAATATCTTCAGAACTCTGTTCTTTGGTCTGACTGTCTTCTTTTGTTCTGCCGAAACCAAACTTTCTGCCTGACTAACATCTTCCTTTGTGCCATTTTGAGAAGCTTTTTCCTCGTCTGAATTATCGTCTTTGCTTCTTTTTAGAATTCCTAGATTCAGCTTCGATGGATCTAATATCTTCCTCAGTTGCTTCCCTGATTTCAACGGTTGAGGGCCTTTCTGTCCCATTCGGTGATGGAATCAAATTTTTACAAGGGCTTTCATTACCACAATCATGATTTTTAGACTCAAGCACAGAATCATCCTCTCCCAAGTCCTTTCGGGTTTCGATAATCTTGTCAACCGCGATGACCATGTCCTCGATCATCTCGTCAGTGTCCTGGTCTCCCATGACAACAGTCAGGAGTTCTTTCTCGTCATAGTATTCGGCTACTGATATGATGTCCTGTTTGTATCTCTCCAGTTCTGTTTCGATGTCGTTTATTCGAAGTGCACCACTGGACACTTCACTGTTGAGGAATCGCCGGAGAGCCTCTTCCTCAAAATCCACCAACACCACGCCATCCATTCGGACTCTTCTGCTTCGGTATTCTTCAATGTCGCCTCTGTTGCGTGGAAAGCCAGCGAAAAAAAAAAAGACAGATTAAAATAATTATTCATCTGAAATTCCCATTTATAGATAATAGTTAATTAATTCAAACAAATATAGTGTGTTTAAAAAAGAAGGGACTTTAAAACCATGTTTAACGTACTCAAGCACTGAATGCAGCAAGTCCTTTCTGAATAATTCACACATCATTCTTGGTTTTACCTCTTTGGTTTTAGTATCATATGTCCACTAGCGCCTTTGCATTTTGTTTTTGATTATGCATTCTGTGATGAAATTTATATGTTTTAATACATGTTAAAAAAAAAAAGTTTGCACGGTATTTGCTTTTAAACATTTTATATATAAAACGGTTGAAAATCTTGACTTCTTTTGAAAAAAAATTGCAAAAATAAGATACAAACGGTTTATAACATTTGAGAGAGAAGATTTAAAAAAAAAATATGAGCATATCTTCAGTGAGCATATCTTCTTATATGAGCATATCTTCAGTGATATAAGGGTTACCTAAACTGTATTTCGGTTCGGTGGCAGGTTCATTGTAGCCTGACTATGACTACAAAGAGTATAGCATTTACGATCCATTCTTTTAAATCTCTCACATACGTTCTGATATAAATTAGCTCTAAAAATGCAGTTAGAATTGGTATGACTTTAAAATCAGGCAAAAATCACTTCTATTCAACTTTTATATTACGAAAATTTCTTATTACTATGCAAGGAATCTGTTCATTTTGGTAATTTTTTTTTTTTTATATTAGTTGGTAATTTTATAATTATTTATCATTGAATTGATTTGATTTACTGGAAGAACTGTTTCTCATTTTGTAAAAAATGCTTCAAATATATCCTGTTAAAAGCAAAAGACTGAAAGTAGCTCCAATAAGTAGGGGATTATATGGAGGGAAACTTTGCAATATTGGGTGAGATTTGGCAAAGTTTCTAGAAACGATTAGACGCTAAGTCTGGGAATTAGATAAAAAACCAAAAGTCCTTTTACGTGGGTTTCTATTCGTCAGTGAGATTACAAAAGGGCTTCTTCCATAGTTATATTTGTAAGAGTTGAGTTTTTGCTTTCTTGCAATGAACTTCACGTTTAAATAGCTGCAATCTATTAGTGATATATCTATGCGATTTATTTTGTTTTTATTTATTTTGTTTGCGATTTGTTTTGCTGACATTTATCGTAAGGGCCAACACATTCGATGGATAGCGTATTGGTTTGCCGAACCAACTCCACAAGCAATGCGGAACCGAATGTTTCCCTGGATGTGTGCAATAAAAGTGTAGGTCAGAATCTCCTATTATTGAGGAGAAGAGAGCAATGTTGTAATTTATTGTAATGAATTTCTATTTTATTCTGCTTCGATAAAATGCGGTCGATAAAAAAATGTGATAAAATGTAATTATACAAAATAAATAAATGAATAAAACATTTTTTTTCTCTCTTTCATTCCTGAAAAGGTAAACTAAATTTTGAAATTAAGTTATTTTTAATGGTCATGGAAATGTGTAATATTATTTAAAGAGATTTGGACTAATTTATATTCAAGACGGAGAATAAATATATATATATATATACACACACACACACACACATACATATATATATATATATATATATATGTATATTTTATATTTTTTTCTTTCATTTTCTTACAACAGAAATATATATATATTTCTGTTGTAAGAAAGAGAGAAAAAAAAATTATGCTATGATTAAAAGCTTTATATGTCCCATTTCATCCTTGTTTTTTTTTTTTTTAAATCATGCTTTTCCATTTTTTATCAATTTCGTTTAATGTTCTTCAACTATCATGTAATAATTTTTAATGTTTATTACATTTATTATCAGTAGTGTTATTATTTTATTAATATTATAATTGCAATTTTTGCTAGGTTTTTTTTTTTTTTTTTTTTTTGAACTGTCAACCTCTTGTTGTTCTGCAACGTGGAGCCTTGCTCTTTTAAAAAGAAAAAAAAAAATCTGAAGAAGTCAACTGTAATACACGCCAGTGGTGAAGTCTCAAATCTTTTAGGAAAAAAACAACGGATTTAAACATTTTTGAAAAGATTTTAACAGTTTTTTTTTAACTTTATCCAGAATAATTTTTATACGAGAATATTTATTGTGGAAGAGTTTATTAGTTGCGGTATTCGCCGCCCATGTTCTTTGTGGCAAGATTCACACATCCAAAAATGGAATTAGTGGTTTTCCCCGCTTGATGTCTTTTGAGGAGGATTTGTCAAAGATGGTTCCCATAGAACGAAGGTGACACATTTAAGGTTTTAAAGAAAATATATCGCAAACACTATGTTTAATATTGGCATACTAATGCTACGAAGAACATAGTGAAAAACAAAATATTGTCTTAATATTCTTCTGAACACTAAATATGAAACACTTAGAACTGTTATGGATAGAGTATAAAAAAATTAATAAATCTTTGAAATTTTATTTTTATATGTTGCAATTCATATGTATCAATCCTTTATATCAATCCGACTTTCTAACCAGCTTGTATTTCTAAGCGAGGAGTGGCCAACCCACAGCCCGCCTTGAACGTTTTTTCGGCCCGCGAGATGTATCACACTTTTACAAAATATACTTATTTTATAATGGCCAAAGGAGTGGAATGTATTAAAAAATATATTATGTGTGCATCCCTATATTCAAAAATTCACTGTCGAATTGATGAGAAAAAATGAACTTTGATTTTAAAATAATATTCTTCCGAATAGAGAACAGATAGTGCCTGTTTTATGGATGAGTTTACAGTTAGAGTTGGCAGAATAATTAAATTATATTCTGCGAATTCATGATGAGTGAAGAAACAAATATCGCACTAGTCAAAAAAATATTTTTGAATGATTTCATTTTTTTTATTGAGTTTATATTTATATATTTCAATTTGAGTGTTATATATTTGTTTTAATGTGCGTTTAGTATCATCCTCATTATAATATCTATGGTTATATGAAGAATAATAGTGGACACAATAATAACAACTCGTTATGTTTCCATTTTTCACTCCAAATAAATTGTCTACAGTGGATCTAAATCTAATAGGGGAATACATAATTTTACATGCAGCCGACGGAGTTAGGATGCATTTCCAAAGTGGCCTGCAAGATCATTTGGGTTGGCCACCCCTGTTCTAAGTAATGCCAGGTCTTTTTTTCTTTATGACTTTTTGGCAATGCACCCTAAAATTTGTCAAGAATCATTAATACTTATTTTTATTCGAACGCACTATTTGGCGCATTTTCTTGATCACAGGCATGTAACAAAAAAAAAAGAAAAAAAATTAAGAATAGTTTATTTCTAAAAATGCTAGCGGACACACCCTTTCGTCAAGTTCATGGTCGAACAAGAAAAAAAAAAAAAAAAAAAAAATCTGTCGACGACTTACCGAAACACCTGCTCGAAGAATAAAGCTTGTGTCGTGTTAAAAATAAACATAAAAATAGAGATTTGAAAGGTGTGGCCGAACGATTCCCGAGGGACAAATCGCGGCTTCCAATAAAGTCGTTGCAATCAGCGGAAAACGAAAGGAGTCAGAGTAATAAGAAACACTAAAAATAAACATCTGCAACTTTCAATTGATGCATGCATGCGAATAAATGAGTCCAAGAAAAGAGTTTGGCATGAACTTATTTTCTAAATGCTAATCTCTTACTTTACACCCACACACACATATATATATATATATATATATATATATATACTCAAGAGTCAAAACATTATGACCACCCCTACATTTTGCAATGAACTCGCCTGGATGACGTGGAAGGCACGTGATCAGGTGGAAGTGGTATTTAACGTATTAAATGGTGGTATTAATCCATGCCAAGGCGGGTTGAAGCTGTGTTGCGCGCCAATGATGGGCCAACTCGTTATTGACAGGTGGTCATAATGTTTTGGCTTTGAGTGTATATATATATATATATATATATATATATATATATATATATATATATGCTATGTATATATATATATATATATATATATGAGTATATAGTGGCTAGCGCTCTGGCTCTCGGTACCATAGGTATCGGGTTCGAATCCCGGCGGTGCCCATGGATGTTTGTAGTGGTTCGAATCCCTTTTGCCGTAGGTCCCGGTCTCCTATGACTGTAAGAGCGTCACGGAGCCACAGTCAGACTTCTACCTACGGGTGCTCCATCACAACAGAAGCGGCTTCCTTCCCCTTCAATCACGAGTACGTATGGGCTCGTGGGCTTGACCAGCCAAGTGGGATAAAAACAACAACAACATATGTATGCAACTTGCAGTCATATACATATATATAATTTGTGGTAGTTCAAAAGTCAAGTCCCTTTACTGACTTTTATGTACACTTTGCCATTTTTAATAGATTTAAAAATTGGCATCCAGTTCAGGGGAGGCGACGGAAAAGAGAAAGGACAAGAAAGGCCAAGAGCTGCGAAAGTTGTAAGGTGTCTGGAAGTAATAGTAAGTAAATTCAAAAACAAATCCTTATTTGTTGTAAGTTTTCGGATTAGTATCTTGTAAAGCCTGGGATATGAAGCATTGGGAAGAATTCATAGAAATTTAAGGAAACGATTAATTGTAGAAGGATAAGAAGGTCGTTAGGGGAAAATGTGGAATTGAAGGATACAGGGGGTAATGCAATAGCACAAATTTATTTTGTAGTTCAGGAAGTCAAGAGCAAAACGAAGATTATGATGAACTGTTACAGCAGTAAAAAGAACAACGGAAAAAAAAGAACAGAGAATGCAACAAAACATGCTGAAATAAAGTTCATTCATCTAACATATCTCTAGCCTCCCAGTATCTCTCGGCGAGAAAAGTCTTGCTCAGAGCAGACAGTAAGTAGATGCGTGGAGTCCATGGCCTCCAGAGCTGCATATCGGGGAAGGAACAATCTTGAGTCTGTAAAGATGGTTTCGCAGGCAGTCATGTCCAGTGGCTAGTCGGAAATGCATAGATTTGGGATGGCATTCTTCCAGGACTTTTGGGAAACGCGGTTATAGGGGTCTTCTTGAGCGCGGACTTTAATTGACCTTTTGATGAGATTTTTGATAGAGTGGAAGAGTATATGACGAGATATTTTTGTGTGATTAAAGCCCCCCTTTAGCCAGGAAGTCGACTTTCTCATTGCCTGGAACCCCACAGCTGGCAGGAACCCACTGGAGGACTATAGTTTTTTCGAGTGATGCCAGGTTTTCAAGATGATAACGGCAATCCAATATGTCTGAGTTTTAGGAATATTGTTAAAAACAATAGCTAACAGAGCAGCTCTAGAATCACAGAGGATAACAGCTCTTGTGAATTTTTCCAGATGGCACTGCAGCTGGGACAGAGCTGTAAGTATCACAGCAATTTCATGATCAAACGAAGTATCTCGTCCAACAGGGACGTAGAAAGAAAAAATTTCTGAAAAAACTCCGGCACCGGAATATATATATCACTGGAAAAGAAATAGAAAAGCAGACGTGAAACCGAAGAAAGTTACAGACGTTTCATGTGCTTGTGGATATTTGGTGAGTAAATCAGAGTGATTTTTTTGATAATATTTATTATTACCCATCTTTGCAAAAGACGAATGTTTTTGGTTATTTAAAAATATTCAAGCTTTTTATTTGTTTATTGAACCAAATTTTCAATCTTAATTTTTTTTTTAAATTCCAGCATGGCGTCCACGAAAATAAATAAATAGATAATAAATAATTAAATTAAAAAAAAAAAAAAGAAAAACATCTCTTGTTTAAAGAAAAGTGGACAGATGGCTTTTTTTGTAGTGTCAAATACTAAGACTATCTACTTAATTTTTAAAAATATTTGTGCTAGTGTTTGAAGATTACAATTTGAAAAGGCATTACACACAAAACATGCTGCAAAATTTAGTGTTTATCAAAGAATTGGTAATGAAAGCAAAATAGTGGAACAAGAAAATAACAACGTGTATTCCATTACAAACATTAGTTATGTGGTTTTACAACAGATAAAAAACCTCCAACTCTATGCCAATAAAATTTGGATTTTAGCCAATAGCGATTTTAATAAGTTATACAAGAAAAATGTGGTATGTATAATTTGTCATGGAAAGAAAAGAGATTTTTCTTAAATCAGTTTTTCTCACGAGACTAAAGCTAAGCCGAACGAAATGATAAAATAAGAAAATCTATCGAAGAATTTTTTTTATTCTACTAATGGAGCTAAAATGGCAATTTCTATTAGAGATTTTTATGATAAATAAATGTCACTGAAGAAACGTCCTCTTTAGAACCAAAGACACAACTGTGTCCAGAGATTTTTTTGAAGCAATGAAAATACGTTAAACAGATTTTCCTTGTCCATTATGAACTTACCTGGTATAGAAACGGTTGATACTTCATCGATGGGTAAAAGAGAAAGGGGGAAAAACAGATGCAATATCTCTGTACTGAAATACATAAAAATCTTTTGATTTGTTTGTCGCTCTACGGTCATTTTTTTTTTCACACTTTTGCACACACGCTACAATGTTGAACACTGTTGTGCAATTAAAGGACCTGTCATCTTCTTCATTGGCGCAACAGCCCCATTAACAAGTGGATTCCAAATTTAACAAACATCCATACCACCGCCAGGATTCGAGCCTGAAGTCTGTGGTACCACAGGTTAGAGCGCAAGCTAATTGGCTATAAGACCGTATAAGCTTTTGAGCAAAAAGCTTTAAAATGATGGATAACTTCATTTAGTTGATTAAACTTCAGGACTGCAATTTTTTAAGAGTTGAAAGATTGATAATCCTTCACTTTATGGATAATTGTGGTGACACCATTTACCTTTCGGTAGTACGACCGCAAAGGTAATGGTAAAATGTCATGATTTGCAAAATCCTGTTCATCTATGGTATCAAAAAACAAAATTTGTATATCAGAATGATGAAAATGGGTTCACTAATTAACATAAACTAATTTTTAGGCTGGAAATATGTGATATTATGATAACATAAATATAGATATTATAATGGTCGAATGACTGGCACTCTGTGCCCCATGCTTCGGGTTCCAGTTTCGGCGGTGCCATGGATGTTTGTAGTCATTCTGAAACCATTTTAAACCGTAGCCCCGGTCTCATATGACCGTAGAGCGTTGGGCTTAGTGTTGACAACCCTATTCTGTACAAAGAAACCATCTCATCTATCGAAATCTGCTAGCAGGCAGATGGCCTTGGACCACCATGGAGCTGCTGTGCCAATGAAGAAGAAGAAGGATATTTAGTTATTATATATTAAGTTTATATTTAGTAATATAGGCAGTTATTGTTCTTTTTTTTTTTTTTTTTTTTTTCAATGTAACACATGTGAAAATAATTAGGCGATTCTTTGTACAGTTAGTGTAATGGGAAAAGGAGCCAGTTCTTTGAGTTCCTTGGAAGTTGGGTGTGAAAAGTAGTCAACCAGCGTCAACTCTTAATATAAACGTCAACATTTAATACGAAATTATTGGATATGTTGCCTTCAAAATTTACAAGAGTTACAATTTTTTTTTTCTTTCTAATGCAGCTGGCAAACACTTAGGCAGCTTGGTCTTGGATGCCTTAAGGCAAGCGCCGCACAGATGTTACTCACTTTGCATTACCCAGGGGCGCGTGTCACTTGAAGATAAGCCACGGACGCGGAGTAACAATGCCCCCGCAACGCTCTACGATCCTATTAGGACCGGAACCTACGGTTTAAAGTGGATTCGAACCACTACAAACATCCATGGTACCACCCCGATTCGAACCCGATACCTGTGGTACCGAGCGCCAAAGAGCAAGAGTTACAATTTGAATGGTAGATTTTAATAAACAGGGGAAGGTCTTAAAGTGACTGTCCCTTTTCTTTTCTTTCTTTCTTTTTTTTTTTTTTTTTTTTTCATTTCTTTCTCAATATCTCAGAAAATTATTATTCTCGCTGCGAATACACATGAAATGGTATGCGGAAAACCAAATATTTCATTTAGTTAAATTAGATAGAAAATGTGCAAGTTCCGGTTGAAATCGCGTGATTTACCTACCCCTACGTGCGTTATCGCGATAAGTACGGGTGACCACTTTTTGCGCAATGCAGTGAATTGGCTTAAATCTAAACTAATATCTGCAAAGTAAGTCTGTCAAATGTTTGACTCTATACTAACAGCTAATAATCTCATTGAAAAAAAAAAGTAGGATGTATCTAATTCCATTGGTTTTCGCATGCTGAAATACATAATGATGTAATATCGAGAAAATCCTACTGAAAAAATTCAGCACATTGTAAAAAACGAATGTTGCAATATGGGAAAAAATTGAATTTTTTTTCCATGGCACCCGCCGGGGACTTGAATCCGAAACCTGTGGCACCGAGTGCTAGAGCGCTAGTCACTCGGCATCAGGTACCATTATAGCTTTGTACTTATCGATATAATTATATAGTCCTACCATCGATCGTGTGGAAAAATTAGCAAGCAGCCAAATCGGATGGATGAGAAAGAGCGGCGACATAGGAGAGGAAATGTCATTTAAGAGATCATAAAAAATAATTTAAATTTTTAATAATTAAAATTTTAGATGGCATGCTATTAAGAGGAAAAATGGACGATAAAAATTTCAGACTTACTGTTATATATATTTTTTTCTTTCAAATCAGCTTTTTGACTAACATCCCTAACAAGTAATCGATCCGTCCATTTCTAGCGTTTATCATTCTAAGCTATCCGTGGTGGGATGTAGTTGCATAGCAATTAGTTACTTAAATATGGTGTACATAAATATTAATGATGAAGTATTCGAACTACGACTATAGTGTGCAGCGCCATCTGACGGAAATATTTTAACTAATTTTGAAACTTCTCTATCAGTTTTTAAGGCTTTCCCATTAAATATACTGCTTGTTTCCTTCTCACAGTACCTGGCGCAGCCTTGATGGCCAACGGGCTAGCGCTTTGTCCGTTGATACAACAGGCTTCAGGTTCGAATACTGGAGGTGGCATGGATGTTTATGAGTTCTACGGAATTCCCGTTGAACTGCAAGTCCCGGTCTAATACTGTATTAGTCTAACGTGTGCTCAAAATGGACGTAGAGCAACAAACCCAATTCCCCCTATTCCCGTTCATGTGTATTACAAATAAATGAATAGTTTAAAAACACTAAAAAACACGCTTTTAGAGATAATCAAATTAAAAGTAAAAAATAATTGTTCACACAAGAATAAAATGACTGACGAGAAAATGAATGTTCTAAAAGCGTGGGGTGCTCGATATCAATCGTTATCATTTTTTCACTAGTTTCCTTCCGAAATGCAGAGTGAGTTTTAAAATGTCGTACAACGCACCCCACGCTTTTGGAACAGTGACATTCATTTTCTCGTCAGTCATTTTATTCTTGTGTGAACAATTATTTTTTTACTTTTTAATTTGATTAACTCTTAAAAAAAGCGTGTTTTTTAGTGTTTTTAAACTATAATATTTAAATGAGGTCCCGGAACGGAGGAGTGGAACTATAGTTCTTACAATAATTTAATTGTGAGTAAAACAAAGGCATAATGCGAATATGCCGAGCCAACCAGGATTCGAACAGGGAATCTCCTGATCCGTAGTCAGGCGCGTCATCCATTGTCCCACATAGGTTTGAATGCCTTTACTGAATACTTTTATTCTACATGGGTTAAATTGCTCTTCATAAGTTAAAATAAAATCTCTAATTCTGGCGATGTTAATCATGATAATAAACTTATCAAACTATTTTAGTGTCGTCGGTCCTTCATAAGTCTACAACGTTTAAATTAAATCTGATCGTTTAATGTAGGGCAAAAATCGAGCTCAAAGAGTCAGTTACAAACAAACAAACAGACATACAGGTGAAACTAATATAATAGCGTATTAAAAAGAATCAACTGTTTTTCTTTCTGAAAGATGCCTGTAAGTGTTTCTTTGCAGCTTAAATAGTGTATATGAGGAGAAACAGATCTCCAGGGAAAAGGTCAGTTACATACATACAAACATACAGGTGAAGCTAATAAAAGCGTATTAAAAAAGAATAAAGGTGGAATCGGAAATGTAACACAAGCTAGTGAAAAACCGAGCAAGAGAGATTAAATCTTGCTTCCATGGTAACGCATTTGAATTTGCAAAAATGTTTGTAACACGTGTTCACAGATTAAAAGTGTAATCCAACTTGGAGATTTTAATTAGTTATTTTTAATTAAGTAAAAGTGGTAATTTTTTTGTAGCAAATGAGATATAAAAAAATCGAATTGACGTAACAATTGTGCAGTTCGTATTCACATTGATAGCTCGTGTTTTATTTCTTTTATTAATTGATTTTCTTCTTCGTTGGCGCAACAGCCCCATTATGGGCCAAAGCCGTCTGTTTACTGGCAGATTGCAGATTACGAGACAGGACTTGTATTCTTTTTAAGTGGTAGGGTTATCAATCCTACATGAAACAGTCATATTAGACGAGAACCTACGGTTTAAATTGGATACCGAACCACTACAAGCTTCCATGGTACCACAGGGAGTCGAACTTGAAACCTGTGGCACCGAGCGTCACTTGGTTATCATGCTTTAATTTGTTATTACTAATTTTAATTTTGATTGCTGTTCGGTTAATTGCTGTTGATTTTAATTTTTTTTATTAGGTGATTTTACACTCATGCCCATAAATTAAGGATAATTCAGAATCACACAGAAATTGAACTCTAAAATAAAAATTTCACCTGCAGAATTATCACACACATCTTGAAGAAGAGTATGCAAATTACGGGAAACCACCAGATGGCGCGAATAGTACGTCACAATGACGAGAGTGTAAGAGAGGGGTATATCAGGAATGGTGGCAAAGAAGTAAAATTGTTCACAAGCGCTTTAAAAAGCCTTTCAGTGCAATAACCGCATAGTTATGGCACAAAGGAAGCATTTGGATGATTTTTTACGTGGTAGAATTATCGGACGACTGGAATGTGGACGTTCCCAGCTGGAAGTATCCGAGGAACTTGGAATCGCCCAGAGTGTCATCTCCAGGCTTTGGCAACGATTCCAAGATGATGGTAATGTAAGTAGATGTTACAGCACAGGTCGCCCCCGAGTTACAACGCCGAATGAGGACCGGTATTTAGCAGTTATTGCCAAAAGAAACAGACGGAGCACAGCATCAGACCTGTCTCGTCAGCTCTCTTCAGCTACCGGTACGACAGTTTCAAGGCAGACCGTGTACAGACGCTTAGGGCACATTGGTCTATATGCTCGTAGGCCTGTCAGATGTGTTCCACTTACCGCAACTCACTGTCGCCTGCGATTAACCTGGAGTAGAGAGCATGCATTGTGGACACCGCAACAGTGGTCTGGTGTGATGTTTTCTGACGAGTCCAGGTTTAGTTTGCAGTCAGATTCTCGCCGGACTTTCATATGGAGAGCGCCAGGTACCCGTTACCACCAAGACAACACCATTGAACGACACCGTTACGGTGGTGCAGGATGGCTCGTTTGGGAGGAATTATTCTTGGTTCCAGAACTGACCTGCATGCTCAGAGTGTAACGATGACAGGCCACATCTATCGGGATGTCATTCTGGAACAACATGTACTTTTGTTTCGGGGCGCCATGGGTGCTGAATTTTCTGTTTATGGATGACAACGCCCGTCCTCACCGTGCAAACATTGTAGACGAATGCCTTCAATTGGAGGATATCACCCGTATGGATTGGCCAGCATACTCACCGGACTTGAATCCAATAGAGCGGATATGCTTGGCCACGAATTGCAGCCCGTCAACCCCTTCCCACCTGTCAACCGGAACTTCGGAGGGCATTGCTTGATGAGTGGTGTAATATTCCCCAAGATCAGATTGATAATTTGATACTCAGCATGCCTAGGCGTTGTAAGGCCTGTATTGCATCGTCGGGAGACATACTCCATATTAACCATCATACTAACCATGTTATACTGTTTTTTGTAAATAGTTTCTTTTGAAATTTGCTCCAGGGAGTAAAAATCGCAATTTTATTAATTATGTCAAACATATAGCATCTTATTTGTACTTTACCTTTGTTTCATAATAAACTTTTACAAATAAGTCAAATTTGTTTTGCTTCTGTCTCTTTCTTTGCCTGAACTTCATTATCCTTAATTTATGGCCATGAGTGTATTTATTTAAAGTCCTATGACAAAGAATGAATATTATAGATATGGCAAATGGTTAAAAGCACTGAATCTCTATAAGTTAGACCTAATTTGTGCTATTCTTTTACAATAAATCTAAATAATTTCGTCACAATTAATTATAACATTTTCAGTTATTAAAAGTCGTTATTCAAAAGTCACAAAACTTTGTTTTGTTTTATACAAAACAGAAGTCAATAGAAAAAAATTAAAAAACAGATAAAAAAGGATTTTTTTGTTATGAACATGAGCTTTAGATTATTGATGACCGTTATAGAAATCTCTTAACCCAAATTCGATTGTTTAAATCAACTCTTTTACACAATGCTGATTAGTTATTATTACTATAAAATAATTTTTATTTACTGTTAATTAATTAGATTATTATTAGTTATATTAAAAATGTAAAGGTATTTTCATTGTAATTTAAAAATGACAGTTTTTATTCAGTTTTTTAACTAAATAAAAACAATTCTCTTGAGAGAAAAAAAAAATAGTTCACTAATTTCGGTTACAGACTTGTGGGAATCGACATTCCATTTAGAAATTTGAATAAAGAAGAAAATTTCGGCCGCTGAATTAATCATTAACTATATTAGGAACACTGGGGTAACGATTTTGGCATCTGTCCGCTTCATCAGAAAAGAGGAGAATCCTTGAATAATCGGATCATTTATCAGCAAGATAAGGGCTGGCATGAGTTGCTTCCCATGTACCATTGAATTATTTCACTGGAAAACATTTTCTGCATAGATTGTGACAAAAATCTACACAGAATTTTCATTCTTAATTAATCTTCGATCATTTTTTAAGATCTTTTAGGAAAATATATTGAATTTCATCAGTTTTTAAGAATTAAATGTGGATTCCAAAGGCTTGAGTGTCAAGTAGCGATTGCAATACCGGTATACCGAATAAAGGTATTTTGAGCCATTTGTAAAATTTTGTAATACCGGTATTCACAAGTTTAAATACCGTTTTTTCGGTATTTACTAGAAATTTAGAAATCTTATCTGTGAAATTCTTATTCTTATTCTATGAATTCTTATCTGAAAACTAGAAATTCTTATTTGTGAAAACAAGGTTGTAGTTGTGAAGAAAGTGTGTAATATTTCGATACTTTTAAATTGATGAGTTTGTTATTCATATTATATTTCCATAACATACTTTAGAATTCAAAATATTTTTCAGTTTTATTATATATATACCAGTATATATATATATATATATATATATATATACTGGTATATATATAATAAAAATAGAAAATATTTTGTCAAAGTTGATCAGACGGTATTTAGTCATTATATAATGACTTTAAAAATCTTCGGAATGAAAAATTATTATAATGACTAACCAATTCAAATTTGATCAAGTTTATAGTAAAAATTTTTAAATTTTTTACCTACAAACCTATCCACATTCAGAAGAATTCGGTACAGTTATCGAAGATTATGATGACACTAATGTCGATAGTGAAAAGGAATTGTCTCTTGAACAAAAATTAGAATTGGCGATAACTAAACAAATTTCAACAAACCAAAATACAATACTGAAATCAGCTGTATCCAAAACAATTCGACGAGAAACAGATTTATTTCAACAGGAAGGATTTAGAGTTAAGTGCTTGGAAAAAGTACAACGCGCATTGTTTACAGTGCCACCCACTAACGTAGATGCTGAAAGAGCGTTTTCGTCAGCTGGTCATTTTTGCACAAAATTACGTTCCAGGCTTAATGATAGTACAAATGGATGCATTATGTTTTTAGGATCACAATTCAAAAATGTGTAATAGTACCACAGACTGAATAGTGATATTTGCACTTTTTGTGATTTAAATAAATAAGATATTTCTTTACTTTTTTTGTAATTCTTTATATACTGTTATAATTTATAAGTTACACATTTTTTTGTGATATTTACATTCTCTAATAAAACTGGCAAATAAAACAAAAAACACCTGCGTTTTCTTTTCTTATTCTAAAATTTCTACTACCGGGATATTACAACCGGTATCCAGGTATTAAAATCTAAAAAATACCGAATACCGGTAATGAACTTTTTGGTCCGATGTTGCAATCCCTAGTGCCAAGTAAACAAAAAGCCTGGTCAAAGAACGCAAAGATGATCCTTCAACTAATAGAGAATTTGGATATTGTAACGTCTCGACCTATATTGTACCTATAATGCTTCAAGAAGAGGGCCACTTTCAAGTTCATGGGAACACTTTAATTTTTATTTACAAGCATTTTTATATACATATACAGAATTCTATTTACAAAAAAAAAAAAAGGAAAATTAAAGATAACTTGATTCCCAAGTTCACTCCCAGGAAGGAGATTTTCAGAGTTCTCAAGTCTACAACGAATCTGTTTCACCAAGTCTGCGGTAGACCTTAATTATCACACGGCGTGATACACAAAACCACTTATCAATCGACCAGGTTTTGTGAGTGTGGCACCACTGCAGACGACGTTTGTCATTACCATCTGACAAGTGGCTTGAAATTGCTGCTTTGCCGTAAATGTCCTGTTTATGAAGGTGTCTCCTAACTAATTATTGACATTGAAGAATCCAGATGCGGATAGGGCTCAGCGGTCAGACAGCTTTTAACAAAAATGAAAGACGTATACAACTTCACTAAAGCTAACAGACAGACAGTTTGGCATTATTGAGGCATTTTGGCAGAGTTAGCCACCAAATACCTCTATCTTGATGGTTCCTTTTTAGGTAAACGATAAGAGAAATGGCTTGCTCAGTCAATGAAGTAAAAAAGAAAAAAATAAAATATGGAATAAAATCAACACATAGAAAGAGAGCTGAATAAAATTTTTATTTATTTAGTATGTTCAGGGAGGTGCGCGGACGTTTTATTGTTGATAGGTAGCGTTATGTCATAATCAGGTAATCTTTTAACTAAAGGATTTGGATTGTTAGGAGTGTTGTTATAAAAGTTTGTGGCTAATTTGTGAATAAAATTTTTAATGGTAGTAATGTCAAAGCAGCCAAAGTATCATTATTTCGCATGTACCATGGTGCATCAACTGCCATGCACAAGACCTTGTTCTCCAAAATTTGGATGTCCTTAATTCTTGATTTGCAGGGGTCCTTATTTGATTAGTATATGTAATAATGGGATGCACTCACTAAAGCTACCTCATACTATCCTAATATTGACTTTTTATATTAAAAAAAAAACTGGTAACTAAGATTACATTTTAATGCTTACGAAACGCAGTCAAAAATGTCTCTTTTATCCATAGATGTTTCCATTATTTCGATAACCACCTGTATATGGGCATTATTTTGGGAAGAATGTATCAGCGATATCCTGGACTACTTTGAACATTTCTTACTAGGTTTTTTTTTTTAATTTCAATCACAAGTAATTCTTATTGACTTATTTAAATTTCTTTCACGGGCTTTTTTACTAAATTTCTTACACGAGCTTTTTAATAAAATCGTTCAGAATTCTATAGTTTTTTAATATTTTATTTAATGTTTTCTTTTTTTCAATTCCTGCTATTAATTCACACTCTCCCCTATGTATATCTTGTTCAAATTTTTCAATCGTTCATAAATACTTTTTATTCATCCACTCCAGTTCAAATACATTTTTTTTGAACTTGTAGTGGATGACACTTAATGCTAATACAGTTTTTTCAAATATTAATTCATTCATTAAATTTAATTAAATAATTTTAGTTTTATATGGGAGAAAAAAATTGCCTCTTGTATAAAATATTTAGAAAGTTATAAATTATGAAGCATTACAAGAGATGGATAGAATGACAAATTATAGACCACCGTCAGCTTCATAAATTAGAAACGAGAAAAAAAAAAAAGTAGAAAGCGAACAAATAGTAAGAAACTAAAATAATAGTCCAGCACCATGTATAGAAAGGAAAATGGAAAATTGCAAATAAATTCGTTTTTCTGTTTTGCCACTTAATAGTGTGATTCTATCATATACATATTGATATTAATTGTAATTATTTAATAAAAAGTAACTAAAATAAAAATTTTCTTTGTTGACCTAAGTAGGAATTGACTTAATTTTTTTTTTTATTACTTGTTTCAGTTTTAAATGATAACTGATGAAAATTATTTACACTCTGAATATCATTTATTGATACCTTTTCTTTTTGTTTATTTAGGATTTGCTGTTATGCGTTTTGTTCTTACATTAAATTCGAAATTTTATAGATAATATATATGTATCCAGATTAAATTTTTTGTATTTGTTTAAATCTTATTTTTTAACACTTATCTACTTAATTTTTCCCTTTGGCATCATGCACATCAAAGTTTTAACTTTTAACTCTTACCATAGGAAATTCCTGTTTCTTATTAAAGATAAGTCTTAAGTAAAAAAAATTAGACGAATTTAAAACTAAAACCTTGCGGACAGTAGATTAGGCTTCCGAGTCTTTAGAGTGAACATTTATATAATTATGAATATTTTATGTAAATAATTTTAAGGTTATCACAGTATTTCTTAAATTATCTCATTTATTAAACCCCCTCAATAGTTTCAAAGTCTATTATTATTATTATTTTGCAAAAATGCTCAAAAAGTTAATAGGCAGTCGCTAAATTGAATACATTGAATTATTTTTAATATTTTATTCGATATAGGTTTATGTGTCTGTCTGCTTTAAATATAATTAAACAATTGATTTCGGATATTTATCTTTTTTGTTTTTTAAAAATAATTAGTACATGTTATTATTATGGTATTTCTATACTAATATTAAATTTTAGTT
This sequence comes from Caerostris extrusa, assembly GCA_021605095.1. NCBI lineage: Eukaryota > Metazoa > Arthropoda > Arachnida > Araneae > Araneidae > Caerostris > Caerostris extrusa. The sequence continues at coordinate 21,862 of BPLR01018683.1, forward strand.
TAGTTTAAAATACTTATAGTGTTGTCGTTTTTACGTCATAAAATAGTGGAAAGTTTCAACGCTGAGATTTTTAAATTTAATTAAATATATAAATTAATTTAAATTTATGTATATTTTACCATATAAATATTTGCTTTTATATATATATACAAGATGATTCAACAGTTATGGGACGAACTTTGAGGAGTCGTAGAGATTATCAAAACATACATTTTTGTATAGAAATGTACGATTGGAAGTGACGCATTGAACACAAAAATTGAGACATGAAAATAAAAACATTGGTTATTCGCAACATCATTGCAAAAAGTGTTTCATTGAATTCAATGTTTGAATAAATGCTCAAAATGGCGGTCACCAACAGTAATAAACCAATGTAACGCCGAAGGAGTGATTGGCTAACGGTTCCAAAGATGACAAGCATTTCGCAGTCGTAATGGTTAGTCGAACAAGGAGGCCTTCAACTGAGTCAACTCAAGACAACTGTAACAATACTGAATGGTCTCATTAATGAAAACGCAGAGTAAGAATAAAAATAGCGTAATCCGGTATGCCAGGTAAAAGTACCGGGAAACTCGTCACGTGTCGGGTATCCATTGGGGCATTGTGATTGGCTGTTGCGATAAATTCGTTTGAAAAATGCCTTCGTTCCTCGCGTCATTTCGGCCCTCATATTCCTATACAAAAAAAAAAAAAAATGTATGTTTTAGTAAATTGTACCCCACCTCAAAGTGTGTCCCATGACAGTTGAATCCTATTGTATACATAAATACATAATATTGTATGTTACATGTGGTAGGTATCATTTTCATTTAGGAATGAAAAAGTTTGGAGATCGGTGGCTAGCTGAGCGCCGCCTTCGAAAGTTGACGAAGTGCAATAGCAGGACAACTATAGGCCATCGCCTCGTCGTATTGACTTGTGACGTCGTTTCACCCTATAGTCAAGCAAACCAGCTTCAGCCGAATGCACGTCGTTATATTCTGCTTCTCGGAGCCAATCAAAACACGCTACTACCTGTCCCGGTTCTAGTGGTGCTGGCAGTGCCAGATTTAGATGAAAGAGGTCCTAGGCTTTTCCACTTATGAGGCCCTATCACCTCCATTTTTAAGTTTGTAAAATTACATGAGAGATAATAATAAAATACATCGTTACTGCGATATGTATCAATATGTTAAATGAAACATGCTGTGATGGGTACTAATCTTTATGAAAAATGTGGCATATAGCAAAAATGTGGCATAATGTGGCATATGGCAAAATGGCATATATGTTTATGTAAAAAAAGTCTAGAGCACTTATTTGGACATCTATTCCCAGCACCCTATAATAGCACTTGTAACAACAACATCAAACACACGCAACATTTACGAAGAAACAAAATTCAAATAATAAAAATATTTTTCCCACGAAAATAAAATATGCAATACAAATTATCCCATTTTCTATCAAATAACTGAACGTATGAACTATACTTTGGTGCAATCTGGTCTATACAAGCGAACAGACTGAGAAGAAAGCTGATCTTAAGCCAATACATTTTTTAAGTGTGTTTATCAGTCATAGGTGTAGAATTTCTCCTCATTTCGATTCAGGATTTTAGTGTTTACTGTTTTTAGAATAGTGTCATTCTAATTTTGCTAGCAATTTGAATGTAGGTCCTCTTGATCTTGAGGCCCTAGGCGAAGCCTAGTTAGCTATAGGAAAATCCAGCCCTGGGTGCTGGTACCGTGGTCAAGGTGAACTTTGATGTCTATTTTTAAATATTATTTATAAAGATTTTGCCATAAAAAAATTAAATATTGAAAAACAAAATATAGAAATGAGCTTATTACCTGCATTATTTTTAGTAAATAATGAATAATAATATCGTTTTCTAACCTAGTATTTAGTTTAACCTGAACAATTAGCCTATCTAACATTTTAAACCACACACAAACACATATATATATAATTGACATTTTAAATTATTTTCTCACTCCTAAAATTAGTAAATGACTCCAAAAAAAGTTATTCAGCTTATAAAAACGTACAATATATATATTGTTGTATGTGGCTAATTGTTCATATTGTCCAAATACTAGGTTTATATATATAATTATATATTTGCGATACCACTTTCTGCAAGCGAAATTTTTAAAAAAATAATCGTTTTTAAAAAACATAGATGACAATAAATAAGTTTTATAAGTAAGTCGAATAACTTTTTTAGGAATCATTTACTAATTTCAGGAGGGAAAAATATAAAATAATTCTAAAATGTCTAAATAAAATAAATAAAAATACACATGCATCATTATAAATGGCGGGGGGGGGAATTCATGAATAATTTAAAACAGTTGAAAAACTGATAGCTAAAGAAATTGACAACTTTTAACCAATAATGAAGAATAATATTATTTTTTTCTCCAACCAGCATTTCACAATATGAACAATTAGCATTCATAGCATTTGGTCAATTTTATGTTAGCTTGCCTAGTTGCCAATTAGTCTTTTGTTTTTGTAACCCATAACAAAATGACGTTCAGTGATTTTTGTTTGTTTGTTTGTTTGTTGTTGTTGTCCATTTATAGTAATATGCCGTAGTGTGTATTAAAAACATTTGGGATCTGAAATACTTTGTTGTCTTTCTAGTGGAAAAATATAACGCAATTATCTGTATTGCCCACTATCCATAAAACACTCCGCGTGAATTTATACCAGAGATTTATAAGCGAACCTGTATGTCTTTAAAAAGTGATTCATGCTCTCGTATATATATATATATATATATATATATATATATATATATATATATATATATATATATATATATATATATATATATTATATATATTTCTATATATATATATATATATATATATGTACAGGGACGGATGTAGGTTAGATGGTGCTTGCTACAAGTTAATTTGACGCCCTTATATATAAAAATATTAGCAATAATACAGAATAGTAATAATGGATTCGAATTAAATTTAGGCATGAATTAAATATATATATATATATGTGTGTGTATATATATATATATATTTGTATAAGAACTAAACATACAATTTAGAATAAATATTGACATCTTGAGGTTATCAAAGCAAGTAAAGAAGCATTAAAAATTCGGTCTTACAGTTTGATAAAAAACCAAACCGATTTCAAAATTTTTGCAGCTTCGAAAATTTTTTGGCGCTCCTAAACATTTGCCGCCCTAAGCCCAAATCCGTCACTGCATGTATAATGGCATGACGTGAGATTGAATCATAAATTTATTTTAAAATTCAACCTAAACACGCTGCAAAAGTTATAAATAAACAACGTATATTCCTCTGAAGCACTGAAAATCTAATGCAAATATGCTCAATTAAATATAATATTCTGCAGAATTATAACTAATTTCATTGTTTAAACGAATATTTTAAACATTTCTTTAAAAAAAATGAAAATATTGGCTGCTAAAAGCATGACAGAAATTCATGTCGTTTTGTCATATGTGTTTTCTAGAAAGTAATTTTAAAAGAAACGCTTGAGTGCATTAAAACTCTTTCATTAAACATTCTTCTCTTTAAAATTACTAAAAGTAGTACAAAAGAAGCGTTTTTGACTGAATGGCGAACCCAGATACGCAGTGATTATTTCATTATTTTGCTCGGCAGATGAGAACCACTATTTATGGATGTAAGAGAGAGCAAAGCACTTTAAGAAAATTACAATTAATGTATATTTAAAAAAGACTGGCGAAGACGTTATTACTACAGGGCTGATTTGATTATGACCAGTCAGGCTAATAATTTTAAAGATTAATGATTCTTTTAATAACATGGTGCTAAAATAATTTTCGTTATAAATTATGCTTCTAAGCAATAGCACTAACATTTCTGTATATATCATCACAAATGTATGTATTCCACTGCACACCAGAAGTGAGTCGATGTTGAGCTGATTCATTTCTAGTTTGCAGCAAAAGATTGAGTATATTAGCATCTGCAGTATTGTGACGTTATGTCTTTTTGTACTCTACGGCTGGCACAATTCGTGTTGACTTTACCACTGTTTCGTTATAAGTTATAGCTTCCTAAGTAACTCAGCACTAACTCATTTAACTTTTAAAGTATATATCATCACAAATGTATGCATTCCGCACTGAGAGGAATTTGTCTATATTGAGCCCAGTTCATAAGTATTTCTAGTTGTAAATCGAATATATTAGCATCTGCGGTGATTGTTTGATTATGTCTTTTTGTTTTACAAGCTTTTGAAACATATTCGTGTTGACTTTATTATATTTCCGTTATAAATTATGCCTTCTACAAGCAATAGCACCTAATAGTAGCTTTAAAGATATATCACTTAACAAAGTATGTATTCCACGCAAAGACCAGAGGAATTTATTCATTCTGTGATGTAGTTCATAAGTATTTCTAGTTTGCAAGTCGAATATATTAGCATCTGCAGTATTGTTTGATTATGTCGTCTTTTATTTTACAGCTTTTGAAACAGTTCATTGTATTTATTATATTTCGTTATGAAACTATGCTTCTAAGTAATAGCACTAATAATTTAACTTTAAGTTATATCATCACCAGAACTTTATGCTTATTCCACGCATTAGACGAGGAATTTATTCTATATTGAGCCCAGTTCATAAGTATTTCTAGTTTGTAAAGTCGAACTATGTCAGCATCTGCGGTATTGTTTGATTATGGCTCTTTTTGCTTTGTAGCTTTTCGAAACAATTCGTGTTATTTATTATATTTCGTTATAAATTATGCTTCTAAGTAATAGCACTAATAATTTAACTTTTAAAGATATATCATAACAAATTTATAGTATTCCACGCAAAATGAGAGGAATTTATTCGATATTAATTTAGTTCATAAGTATTTTCTAGTTTGTAAATCGAATATATTAGCATCTGCAGTATTGTTTGATTATGTCTTTGTTTTGCTGTAGCTGTATGAAACAGTTCGTGTTATTTATTATA
>BPLR01018684.1:0-36424 GCA_021605095.1 Caerostris extrusa
AAAACTTTTTAGATAGTTCTGCTTGAGGCAAACAAACTTTGAAGTACAAAGAATTTTATGTTTTTTAATTCAAATGAAGAAGATTATAGGTCATTATTCCATCTAAACTTTTCTATCATGTTATCCAAAGTAGTTTATTATTGTCTCACCATACAATAACATTTATTTAATTTGATAAATAAACGTTTGAGAAACTTTATGAAATCATTTCAAACATATTTTTATTTACCCTGACACTAACATTTAAAAAAAAAAAAAGCTGAAACGGGGGTAAAACAGAAGCTGAAAGGGGGTAAAACTTACCCTGAAAATTGTTTTTAAACAATCAACGTTATGTTTTTGATAAAAAAAAAAAAATTTATATCTTTACATTGTTGAAACTCTTTCTTCTCTTTTTTTTTTAAATTGGGCAATTTGGGGTAAATGACCTGGGGAGGATTTATAATTAATTTAAAGTCATAAAGTCATCTAGATATTTTCAACTCTTAAAGTTTCAGGATTATAGGAAGCTTTCTTACATTTTCCTTTTAATTTTTTCAATAAAAAATTCAAATATAATTTAGCTAATCGGGTTGAAATCTGATGAAATGAGTACCCTTGAAAAACAATTTGAAAACAGTGTCGGTATAGCAGATATAAATATCATGATCGAAAATGTATATTATATCATTGATACTGTTTATAAAATATTCATTATATTTTCCTATTTTAAAACTGTTATTATGCTACTACTGAATTTGGAACTGAACACCCAGATAATTTAATATTATGTGTTGCCCATTCCGCCTGTTGTTTCGGCCTACCACATATTTAACCCTTTAAAGATCAGCGCTTCATAAAAATTTTTCATCCTGTTTTATTTATTTTTTACAAATCAAGTATATTTGAGCCATTCAGATTAAAATCCTATTCATATTAGAATCAAAACCTGTAAACTTGATACACCACCAGAGCTTTTGAGAGATTGCGCTATACGATGCATCAATGCTATGCATTTGGGTGAAATATGTCTTCACTTGGCTCAAGCGTGATAATAAGAATTAAACAACATGCAGCCTTTTTTGCAATTTTGCTCTAAATATCTGTAAAACCACCTGAAATCGTGAGTGATTTACTGTAACTGAATGTCCGACATCCCTGAATGAACCTTTTGCTTTACCTTAGAATAATGAAAAGGCAATCAAAAGAGTTGTTTTGACCTCAGATTTAAAAATTAATGAAGACACAAGACACGAGAATGGTTTGGTAGAACTTGAGATTTTAAGGCGAGCCTTCAATTCAAAAAGCCCGACGAGCGTGCAAGTAGGCAGCCTAGGGCTGGACTTTGGTTATGGCTTATTTCATAGGGCAACGCGATGCTAAAACGACGTCGTCTTTACAAATCTGATTAGCGATCCAGAATGGTCAACTGGCCACTATGGGCAAAGAAAGTGACGGACATGACACTATATGTCTTTGGCCCATCGAAGGCGCGCTTTTGTTGGTTTTCGCACCCCAAAGGCTTGCCGCCGAACGTCCAGTGTAATGAACATGGAACCTGATGCAAAGAGCCTTGGTCGAAAACGGCCACACCCAGTGAATTGTCTAAACTCATTAGCGATGTTATCCATGTATGTTTTTGGTTACTTCGAATCTCCCTGCCGAGCACCCGCCGGTCCCTGCTGGTGAGAACTGTGGTCGTCCATTTCGGAGTTTGTTCTGATGAAGTGTCCCTGCCAGTCTTGTAGCTACAACAACAAGTGCTACAGTTGATTTGAGCAGTTACGGAACAGGGATATCTCCTAATTGACACCTTGGCAAGATAATCCAAAATCAACCAACACACCTTTCTCGAACTCAGACAACTCTTCCCGTGGCGGCATCTTGACAAAAAACAACTCTAGTCCACTCCACAGAGATTTATAGGACATGACTGACACGTGATACCTATTATTGGGCATGTGTCAGCTGTATTGTCGACTTTTCTACTTTTTTGAGGTGTCCCGTCACTTTCTTCCAGATAGTGTATAAGGAATCAATCAATCTACTGTCAATCGTTTCTTGATCGCTAATCTGATTCGTCAAAGTTAACATCGCGTCAGCGTCGTATTGCCGCCAATGGAAATTCACCCCTTAGTGGTTCTGGCTGTCATTCTAACGTAATTATACAAGTAAACCTTTTTAAACTCACATTTTTAAATATATTTTCTCGCATAAAAATATACTTCATTTAAAATTTGATTTAATTAATTCAGTGTGCTCTAATTCTTTTGTAATTCTAATTCCCTAATCTCCTTTTTATATTTTTAATTCATTATACACCTTTTTGTAATTTAAATTCATTGCACTTCTGTAATTTTTGATTCGTTGCATTCTTTGTTACAGATATACTAACAAAAATCAAAAGAAATTTTAACATCGAGTTAGACGTGTTAGAAATGGTGTATATCTATAAATGCGCTTCTTACTATTTATTAAAATGCTAAAAATATAAATGAATATATTTGCATGGTTCATTTTGATAGAGCGTTGTAGCAAACCTTTACATTAATTTTCTTTTAGCGAAAATTTTAATAACACTTTGAAAATACTTAAAAACCTTTTTGTCATTTAATGTTGTGTAAAATGTATTTTGATGGAGTTATAAGTTTAATATGCTGAAAATCTTTTAAATTTAGAATTTTCAATTTTACCTAGAATCAAGGAAGTAAATCATAAATCATACTAAAAAGAACTGGTTCTAAAGTTGTGAAAGACCTTAATGTGAGTAAATCTAAAAAGTACATTTTGAAAAAGAAAAAAATATATTCATGTTGAAAATTCATCTTAATCTCAAAAATATCAGCAAGCATAAAAATTCTAAAGATGCTATTTAAGTTTGTAAAAAGATTTTTTGAAAACTTTTCTAAAGATGATATCTGCTCATAAATAGCAACGTAGCCCAAACCAAAACCGAATGAGTATTTGAATCACCATTTTTTCCGAGCAGATAACACTAAATGAAAGTTAAAAGAGGAACGATTTGAACGTGAAGAATTTGTAAAGGGTGAATGAAAATGTCCAACTCAGAAAATGTCTAGCATACTGCTTGAGTCATTTAAAACTATTTTTAACCTTATAAAAGTCCATCAATCTTTTAAACATTTTTTTAATTTGCAAAAACTGCTGTAAGTTAAATAGATTGGTTTTGAAATGTCAGGTATTTTGCATTTTTAATTTTGTCATTTAATCTTCATCTATTAATGTTGACACAAAATTTGTATATTACAGTTTTTATTCAAAGGATAAGCTTGCTTATATTTAAATTTAGTTCATGCAATAATAATAATTTTTCGAAATTTTTGATATTACTGATAATTAAGAAAAAAGTAACTTATGAAAATTTGTGCAATATAATTTTTTATAGTAAATTTGATAAAATTGCAAAAAAAAAAAACCAGTTTTATATAATAAAACAGTTAAAATATATTTGTTTTGAAATGTCAGGGTATTGGGCCTTTTTTTTTTCTTTGCCATTTAATCATCTATTGATGTTGACACAAACATTTTTATTCTACAGTTATTATTTATTTAATTCATTAGAGTAACAATAATTTTCGATATTACTGGGTTTCGATATTACTATTTCGATAAAATATGTTTCCTGTAATTCATATCATTGGTACATATATTGATCCATGCCATTTATAATTTTATATCTTTTACAACACAAATTCATAAGTATATATATATAACTGATTTCTCACTACAGTTTATGATAAAAAATAATTTGTTTGAAAGATACTGTTATCGACAAGAGTATGTTTTTGCTTCTCATATCATTTATAGAAAAACCTCATTTACTTCCTCATTAGCGTATGCTTTAATACAGAATAAAAATGATTTTCATAACGGTTCCAGTTAAGAGTTTTCGAAGAAAAATATTTTTGCTTTTACTTCATAGAAACTTTCTAACTATGTCTTGATAATTTCTAACTTTAATAAAATCGAGGAAATGACTGTTTATGGGGAAAAATAAAAAAATCCTATAAATTGAAGCAATAGGAAAAAGTTTTAAATCTAAAACATAAATCACTATATGTTGTTTATCATATTACTTTAAGCAATTTTTCTTTGGTAAATCCAGAATATTTAAAATTTATCTTTTTATGTTTTAATTGAATGTTTAAAACGTATACTAAGATTTTTTAATATAATTATTAAAGTAAACTTCAAGATTATCCACGAACACTTCACTTAAGTTATAAGTTAAACTTCATTATAAGTTAAGTTAAAAAGTTAACTAAGAAAAAAATTAACAATTACTATGGACTAAAATTTAAGGAATTGCATCATATAAATATCTGGTAAACCAGATATTCATGCCATCACTAATAATTAAATATTCGAATTGACATTCAAATAACATCCTACCTAAATTTCACAATCAGTGTTTTTAATTCTTCAAATAATACCTTATGCCTCCCTGAAAATATTAAGAGGACATATTACACTTATGTCGAGAAAATATGTCAGTAGCATTAATTTTAAGCTTAATTTTTTGAAATTGATAATCTATGAAGTATTTATTCAGTAAAAGAGAGATTTTCATTTTTGATTTTAAATACTTAACATTACTAAAACAAATGCCTAGGTAATTTCATTACAGTATCAACAAACTGAGATCATCATATTATTAAAAAAACTGAAACAATTCGCTTAATGTTAGGCAATCCGCTTTAATGTTTAACATTTTTAATATTTTGAAAATTAACGCAATGTTAATTTTTTAAATCCATTGCTGATTCTGTTCCATTTAATCTGCAAATCTATGCAATGTACCAGCATCAAGTTTTTAAAATTCTAAGAGGATTATGGTAGACTTAGACGACTCGGTATCACATAGCAGTATAGGGTCGGAAATTCTTTTCTGGCGCCGAAATGTACACAGAAAGAAGCAAAATTTTCTATGGTAAATCAATAATATTTAAAATGTATTTTTGTGTATTAATTGATTGTTTAATATGTAAACTATGGATTTTTAAATCTAATTCTTAGCGTACACTTCAAGATAATCCAAGAACCCTTCACTTAGGTTATAGGGGACACTTCATTATAAATTGAAAGAAGAAATTTAACTAAGGAAAAAAAAATAAGCAATTACTATGCTTTAAAAATACAAGACACCACCTAAGTAAATACATGGTTTATTAATTAATTAAAAGTAAAAAATAATCATCAGTGACAAATGCGAATTATGGATACATTTCATTTTCAAACTGAATACTGCTTATTGTGCAGCTGGGTATATTATGGTTCATTATAGTTCACAAACTCGAACTTGGATTATCCTGTACCAGTCTTAGCACAGTCACCTCCATGTCTGGAGTCCATACTGTTCGTTACGATTCCTGACGGCTCTGAAAAAACAGGTGCTGCTGATTTATATAACTGCTGATGTAGACGTCTGAAGAGACTATGTCTGTCCATTGCATTATATAGTCCTGTAATCAGATGCTTTTCCATTAGCTCCAGGTTTATAAGTCATCCTACTATCGCTAATGTCAATCTATGAAATGAAAAATCTCTAAAATGAAGAATCTCTAAGATTATCTCTTGGAAACTCCTGAAATCATATATGCTGTCTAGAAAGCATTACCAACCTAGAATTACTTATTATGGGATTATGAGTAATTTAGGTGTATCTTATCCTTTCTAAAAAATATATAAACATATTGCTTAGACATCCTGTAGATAACATCACTATGGGAGTACAATGAAAATTGTTGGCTGGACTGGTCTTTGATATTAATGGTCTTTGCAAAAGCATCCATCTTGAGATTCAAATTTAAGAAATTGGCATTGCAGCACACTTAAAAATAATAGTTTAGTACAAATTATAATCTAAAGCCAAAGCTGTATCCTACATTAAAAAAATTAATTAGATTTTAAAATCTTTTTGCTTGCTAGAGTTGGAGTTATTTGATAAATAAGTCACTCAAATTGTAAGCAAATGAGAGGTATCAATTAAATTTCAAGTTTAAATTCCAGTACAGTAGAGTTACAGACTACATAGAAGTCTAGAAAAATTTACAACTTTAATATCAACTTATAGATAACTTGCAAAATTAAATAAAGCAAAAATAAATTTTTGTTATCTTTATTAAAAACGACAAAAATACTTATATTATCTAATCATTATAAATTCATTAGTTCACTTGTGAAAAAAATTGTGGATAAATAAGTCACTCATTGTAATGCGAACAATTGTAAGCATGCGAGAGGTAACATAATTCTAATATCAAGTAAATTTCAAGTTTAAACACCAGTGCAGTAGATTTTCAGGCTACACAAAAATCTAGACAAAAAATGTACAGCTTTCGTATCAACTTATAGATAACTTGCAAAATTAAATAAAACAAACAGAATTTTTTTTTTTTTGCTATGGTTATTAAAAATGACGAAAATAATTATATTATCTAATCATCATAAATTCATTAGTTCACTTGTTACGAAAATTTTCAAAAAATGAGTGATTTATTTATGACCCTATATTACAATGAATGACTTGCCTGGTCACAAAACTGTGGGTGAAGAAGTCACTCATTGTAATGCGAGCAATTATAAGCATGCGAAAGGTAATATCAAGTATCCTGATTCTAATATCAAGTAAATTTCAAGTTTAAATTCCAGTGTAGTAGATTTACAGATTACACAGAAGTCTAGAAAAAACAGCTTTAATATTAACTTATACATAACTTGCAAAATTAAATAAAGCAAAAAGGATTTTCTTTGCTATCGTTATTAAAAACGACAAAAAATATTTATATTCTGTAATCATTATAAATTCATTGGTTCACTTGTCAACCAAACTGTATAATCTCTTGCATGTTTCCAAGTTACTTTATTTAATGCTTAAAAGCACTTACCTTGACAAAAAAAAAAACAACAACCTGTGGATGAATAAGTCGCTCATTATAATGCAAGAAATTGTAAGCATGCGAGAGGTAACATAATTCTAATATCAAGTAAATTTCGATTTTAAATTTCAGTGCAGTAGTTTTTACAGACCACATAGAAGTCAGATTTAATATTAACTTATAAATAACTCATAAAATTAAATAAAAGAAATGTTTTGCTATTTTTATTAAAAACGACAAAAATATTTATATTCTGTAATCATTATAAATTCATTGGTTCACTTGTCAACAAAACTGTATAACCTCTTACGTGTTCCCGAGTTACTTTATTTAATGCTCAAAAGCACTTACCTTACAAACGAGAATCATTTCTTTTCTTCCTCATAAATAAGGACGAACTCTGCCAATCTAAGTCAACACATCAGATCATTGTACTTTTTCCCTTTTCCATTCCCAGCTTTCATGTAGATACATGTCGTCAACCAGACACACCCTAGGACCTTCGCGTGATGATTACTCAGGGGGAGGTGGCTACTGATATTCTAGAATCTAATCTTCCCGATAAAAGATAGAAAAAATGCATACCCTAATAACGCAATTTAACCAAAAAATCAGAAAACGATGAAAGACCACAAAAAAAAAAATGTTCTAGTACAGATTCTGCTGATTTCCAATCTCTGCAGTATGATGCATCATTAGTATAGAAGCAGTTATGATTTTTGGCTTTGCGTGTATCTACAATTGCAACCCTCCCTCTTTCTACCGCCCTAACAGACTGATAACATGTTTTTCGTTCAAAGCTATTTATTGGCGTTCCACAATCAATGCTCAAAAGGCTGTATAGATAATTACCATCTAAACTTGTAGCTGCCGACGCAAAAAACTCAATAACTGTCATAAACGAGTTGAAACTAATGATCTCGTGTGTGGCAAAAGTTTTTGACTACAGATAATTCATAAAATTACCCTTATCGGTATGTCTGAGTAGGCGCATCTCTTTCATTACATAACCAAAAATGTATCGTTAATTCCATAATAACAAACTGGCCTACTAATTACGCAAAAAGAGTTTTGAAGTGGAGTATAGCACGAACGGTAATTGGTAACAATTGACAATTTGCGTAATTCAATAGAGTAATTTCAAACTCGTGTAGTAAGTTGTGAAGTACAAATTCTTAATAAAAACATAATAAAAGATATTAAATCAACTCGAGGCGTCATTATTTATTTGCTTTTTCATTTGAATTTATATATTTTTGATAATAATAATTCGCATTAGATACTGATCTCTCAACTCAATTTATTGCATATGTTATATGCAAACTAGTGTTAACATGCATGTTATATTTATAGTTATGGTTATGAGTTTAACATGGAATGATACCAGGAAAGTAACAAAGTTATTTTTGTTTATAGTACAGGTAATTATCAAAAAATTTCTCTGATGAAAATTAATAAAATTAAAAAGTACATTCGTATATACATTTCTGGCATTTTTAAAAAGTTAGTGGCTCATCATCTAACACAAATATTATAGAATATGTAACTTAGTCAACATCATTGGCGCAACAGCCCCCTGGTGGGCTAAGGCCGTCTTCATAATGGCAGATTTCAAGACGACAGATGTTTTACGGGGTAGTACTATCAGCTCTACAGCCATAATAGACTGGGACCAACGGTTTAAAGGGGATTCGAACCACTTCAAATTTCTATGGCACAGCCGGGAATATGTAAATAAAATATAAAACTCAATAACAGTCATAAACGAGTTGAAATTAATGATCTCGTGTGTGGCAAAAGTTTTTGACTACAGATAATTCATAAAATTACCCTTATCGGTATGTCTGAGTAGGCGCATCTCTCTTATAACCTAAAATGTATCGTTAATTCCGTAATAACAAACTGGCCTACTAATTACACAAGATTTTTGTAGTGAGTGGTACAGCACGAAAGGTATTGGTAACAATTGACAATTTGAAAAATTCAATGTAGTAATTTTAAACTCGTTAAGGTAATTCTCTGCATAAAAAAAAGGGGGGTGGGAAAAAACAAAAACAAATTCATTATTGTGTATTATGTAAGGTAATTAGCTTTATAAAATAATCTTTGCTTGTGTATATATTTAAGGTAACACAACCGTATTATGTTTGCATATTTAAGTAATTTGTATTTCAAAACAATTTATGCTTGTGTATGTATCAAAGGAAATTTTGTATTATAATGTATATAATTTAAGTGAGTGCATGAGCATATCTCTAGGGCACACTAAATTTGAAACCATTCGTTTTTCTTTTTCATTTAGACTCCAAATTGCACAATCAAAAATTTTTATGTAAACACCATTTTCTAGTTATACACCTAGCTTATTTATCTCTTATGTAACTTCTCCTACCTTTTTATTTCCCTTGTCCATAATTTTGCAGCAACTACTTCTACCGTCTATTTATTTTTAGCTATTAAGATTTTCTAAATTCTATTATAATTGATTTGATGAATATTCCTCCAGCTCTCTGATTTGTATAATCTCATATGTAGTGTTTATTGTATTATATTGTTTTTAATTTTTTTTCTCTTTCTGTAATATCTTACCTAACGTTTTTATATTTTCGCATTTCATATTTCATCCTTCTTCAAAAAAAAAAATTTTTTTTTTTTTTTTTTTTTAAATTTTTGATATTTAGTTCTGTTCTTGTATGAATTTTCCCCATTGTTCAGCTTCTGTACCTCAAAAGGAATTATGCAAAACTTTTCCGCCTCCATCGTGCGTCCATTCATTTCACCCACATCATTCCCAAACTGTATGGGGGCAACTCAGCTCTAGGCACAGTGATGTGGTGTGGTGTTGTAGTAGTAATTTTAAACTCGTGTAGTAAGTTGTGAAGTACAAATTCTTTATGGAACATAATAACTGGTATTAAATCAAAGTTATTACTCGAGATGTCCTTATTTAATTGATTTATCATTTGAATTTATATTTTTTAATAATAATAATTCGCATTAAATATTGATCTCTGAACTCAATTTATTGCTCATATGTAATATTCAAAGTAGTGTTAATATGCATATTACATTTATGGTTAGGGTTATGAATATAACATGGAATGATACCATAAAAATAACATATAATACCATGAATGGACAGAAGTTATTTGTTATGTTTATAGTGCAAGTAATTTTCGAAATATTTCTCAAATAAAAATTAATAAATAAAATAAAAATTAGTAAAATGAAAAGTACATTTCGTGTATTTTTAAAAAGTTAGTTGGTTCAACGTCTAACACAAGTATTATAGAATACATAAATTCTTCCTCATCATTGGCGCAGCAGCCCCATGGGGGAAAGGCCGTCTGCCTAATGGCCGATTTCAAGAAGAGAGATTTTTTACGGCATAGGATTGTCAGCCCTACTCCCAACGCTCTATAGCCATAATAAACCGGAATCTATGGTTTTAAAAGTGGATTGCGAACCACTACAAACTTCCATGGCACTGCCGGGAATATGTAATTTGCTATAGATAAATTTCCCACGATTTCATTTCAAAAATCAGGTGCATAAATTTTTATTTTAAAAATATATAACTCCGCCTTTCTGTTTCTTTATAAATTCTATTACATTTTAACGTAATGCCTTGAAAATCTCCGTTAATTTTAGAAAATTTGCCTTCAAAATAGGGTAATAATAACTTCTTTTAGTGAAAACTGATGAACTAATTATGTTTTAAAAAGATAATTTAAAGACTTTCAACTTTTGTTAGAGGAAAAATTTTTTAGGTTCATTAACCAAAAAATTTTATCTGTATAATTTTGTAAGGTTAACTTCGTTAAGGGGATGATTATTTAAAAGAAGTTAATATTTTACGTAGCATATAATAATAATTATTATTAATCATTTTAATTATGTCTGGAATTTTAAGTGTTAATTGAGTTATAATTAGGAAAGCTTTTACAAAAGATAAAACAGTATATCTACTAGCACAAAACTATGCTTATTAGCTCATTAATTATTATAAAATAAATAAATAAATAAATTTTAATATTTGTTTATTTTTGATATTTATTTTATGTGCCTTAATTTGTTGGTAAAAATATATTATTTGCTAACTGGATAGCATAAGATCCATACTTAAATTTAATTTTAAGTACATTCTGCTTTCAGATACAATGTTTCCTGTGTTTTTTATTTTTATCCATAATATTAAATAAAGTGAAATACTATGAATCAGTCAAAAATGTCATGTATATTGTTTTTAAATACCTATGAACTTTTACAATCTTAAGTAGAAGTTATGTTAAATCATTATAAAATGTTAGTAATAAAATTTTAGATGTATTATATTTTGATTAATAAACCTCACAAAAACTGATTAAAGGATAATTAATTTAGGATCGAAATACAGCAGAAGAAAATAATTTTGTGTCCATTAGTGCACTTAAGTGTATTTACATTCTTAAAGGATTTTGTGCTTAAGAATTTAATAGGTGTTTAACAAATCGAGACAGTTAAGACACAATTATAGTGCAAAAAAATTATTATTAGCTAATTGTAAAAAAGCAAAAAACTCTTGAGATAAAATATATGAAAATTAAAAATTCAGAAAAAAAAAAAAAAACGTTTTTTGGTGTCTTTTCTTCTAGATTTTCTGGTAAAATTTAAAAAATACGTCTTGAAATAAATCGGTCAAATTCATCATAAATACAGTAATCAGAAAGAACCAGATATACTAGTTTTTTATAAGTCTTAACGAGTTTCTTATATTGAAAAATAAATTATATATATAATATATATTTGTATATATAATCCCACAATTAAAATATATATCATACACTATACACATATCACATTAAAAAAATATACCGAATATATTAACTTCTAACAAGTCTAACAAGTTTCTTATATTAAAAAATATTACTAATTAGTGATCAAAGAAAACTATCGAGAATAAACATCAAAATTTAGCAAATAAAAAAAAAAACATTTTTAATGTCTTTATTCTAGGCTCTCTGAGAGAATGTAAAATAACATCTCCAAATAAATCCCAGTCAAATTCCTCATAGACACAATATTCGTTTTAAAGTTTAAGTGAATCGTTATAACACTTTCTAATAGTCCTTCCAAGTTTCTTACACTAAAAAAATTTTACTATTTAATGATAAAGAAAACTATCGAGAATAAACATCAAAATTCAGCAAATAAAAAAATATATTTGTTGCGTCTTTACTTTAAGCTCTTTCAAAGAAAGTAGAAGTACATCTCAAATAAATCCTCTGTCAAATACTTCAGACATACAATATTCGTTTTAAGGATTGAGGTAAATCCGGTTATATCAATTTTCAATAGTTCTCACAAGTTTCTTACACTAAAATGCTACTAGTTAATGATAAAAAAACTATCGAGAATAAACATCAAAATTCAGCAAATAAAAAAAAAATATATTTGTTTAATATCTTTACTTTACAAAGCTCTTTCAAGAAAGTAGAAGTACATCTCAAATAAATCCTCACCATCAAATACTTCAGACATACAATATTTCGTTTTAAGGATTGAGTAAATCGATTATATCAATTTTTCTAATAGTTCTCACCAAGTTTCTTACACTAAAAAATGCTACTAGTTAATGATAAAAGAAAACTATCGAGAATAAACATCAAAATTCAGCAAATAAAAAAAAAAATATGTTTGTTGTGTCTTTACTTTAAGCTCTTTCAAAGAAAGTAAGAAGTACATCTCAAATAAATCCTCTGTCAATTACTTCAGACATACAATATTCGTTTTTGGGATTGAGTAAATCAAATTATATCAATTTTCTAATAGTTCTCACAAGTTTCTTACACTAAAAATGCTACTAGTTAATGATAAAGAAAACTATCGAGAATAAACATCAAAATTCAGCAAATAAAAAAAAAATATATTTGTTGCGTCTTTACTTTAAGCTCTTTCAAAGAAAGTAGAAGTACATCTCCAAATAAATCCTCTGTCAAAATACTTCAGACATACAATATTCGTTTTTAAGGATTGAGTAAATCGATTATATCATTTTTTTCTAATAGTTCTCACAAGTTTCTTACACTAAAAAATGCTACTGATAAAGAAAATATCGAGGAATAAAACATCAAAATTCAAAGCCCAAAAAAAAAATATATTTGCGTCTTTTTACTTTAAGCTCTTTCAAAGAAATAAACATCTCAAATAAATCCTCTTCAAATACTTCAGACATACAAATTCGTTTTAAAAAAATATATTTTCTAATAGTATTTTACAAGTTTCTTACACTAAAAATGCTACTAGTTAATGATAAAGAAAACTATCGAGAATAAACATCAAAATTCAAATAAAAAAAATTTTGAGCTATGTCTTTTACTTTTTAAGCTCTTTCAAAGAAAAAATATCTCCAAATGCTGTCAAAACTTCAAACATACAATATTCGTTTTTAAGGATTGAGTAAATCGATTATATCAATTTTCTAATAGTTCTCACAAGTTTCTTACACTAAAAAATGCTACTAGTTAATGATAAAGAAAAAACTATCGAGAATAAACATCAAAGATTCAGCAAATAAAAAAATATATTTGTTATGTCTTTACTTTAAGCTCTTTCAAAGAAAGTAGAAGTACATCTCCAAATAAATCCTCTGTCAAA
Organism: Caerostris extrusa; assembly: GCA_021605095.1. Classification (NCBI taxonomy): domain Eukaryota; kingdom Metazoa; phylum Arthropoda; class Arachnida; order Araneae; family Araneidae; genus Caerostris; species Caerostris extrusa. Next base: position 13,515 of record BPLR01018684.1, read on the forward strand.
AAGCTCAAACATACAATATTCGTTTTAAGGATTGAGTAAATCAGATTATATCAATTTTCTAATAGTTCTCACAAGTTTCTTACACTAAAAATGCTACTAGTTAATGATAAAGAAAACTATCGAGAATAAACATCAAAATTCAGCAAATAAAAAAAATATTTGTTGTGTCTTTACTTTAAGCTCTTTCAAAGAAAGTAGAAGTACATCTCCAAATAAATCCTCTGTCAAATACTTCAAACATACAATATTCGTTTTAAGGATTGAGTAAATCGATTATATCAATTTTCTAATAGTTCTCACAAGTTTCTTACACTAAAAAATGCTACTAGTTAATGATAAAGAAAACTATCGAGAATAAACATCAAAATTCAGCAAATAAAAAAAAATATATTTGTTGTGTCTTTACTTTAAGCTCTTTCAAAGAAAGTAGAAGTACATCTCCAAATAAATCCTCTGTCAAATACTTCAGACATACAATATTCGTTTTAATGATTGAGTAAATCGATTATATCAATTTTCTAATAGTATTTACAAGTTTCTTACACTAAAAATGCTACTAGTTAATGATAAAGAAAACTATCGAGAATAAACATCAAAAATTCAGCAAATAAAAAAATATATTTGTTGCGTCTTTACTTTAAGCTCTTTCAAAGAAAGTAGAAGTACATCTCCAAATAAATCCTCTGTCAAATACTTCAAACATACAATATTCGTTTTAAGGATTGAGTAAATCGATTATATCAATTTTCTAATAGTATTTACAAGTTTCTTACACTAAAAAATGCTACTAGTTAATGATAAAGAAAACTATCGAGAATAAACATCAAAATTCAGCAAATAAAAAAATATATTTGTTGCGTCTTTACTTTAAGCTCTTTCAAAGAAAGTAGAAGTACATCTCCAAATAAATCCTCTGTCAAATACTTCAAACATACAATATTCGTTTAAGGATTGAGTAAATCGATTATATCAATTTTCTAATAGTTCTCACAAGTTTCTTACACTAAAAAATGCTACTAGTTAATGATAAAGAAAACTATCGAGAATAAACATCAAAATTCAGCAAATAAAAAAAATATATTTGTTGTGTCTTTACTTTAAGCTCTTTCAAAGAAAGTAGAAGTACATCTCCAAATAAATCCTCTGTCAATTACTTCAGACATACAATATTCATTTTAAGGATTGAGTAAATCGATTATATCAATTTTCTAATAGTTCTCACAAGTTTCTTACACTAAAAATGCTACTAGTTAATGATAAAGAAAACTATCGAGAATAAACATCAAAATTCAGCAAATAGAAAAAAATAATTCTAGTGTCTTAATAAAGACACTAGGCTCTCTGAGAAAACTTAAAAGTACATCTCCAAATAAATCCCCTGTCAAATACTTTAGAGACACAATATTCGTTTTAAGGATTGAGAGAACGGTTCTTCCCTAAAAGAAAGTTCCTTATAAAATACTATCAGTTAATGATAAAGAAAATTATCGAGAATAAATATTAGAAAAACCAAAATTGAGCAAAAGAAAAAAAAAAAAAAGGAATATTTTTAGTGTCTTTATTCTAGATATTCTGAGAGAATGCAGAAGTACATCTCCAAATAAATCCCCTGTCAAATACTTCAGAGACACAATATTCGTTTTAAGGATTGAGAAAACCGAATATATCATTTTCCTAATAGTCCTTACATGTTTCTTACACTTAAAAATATTACTAGTTAATGATATAGAACACTATCGAGAATAAACATCAAAATTCAGCAAATAGAAAAACTTTTCTAGTGCCTTTATTCGGAGGCTCTTTGAGAGAACGTAAAAGTACATCTCCAAATACTTCAGACACACAATATTCGTTTTAAGGATTGAGAGAATCAGTTATATCACTTTCTAACAGAACTTCCTAGTTCCTTAAAAAAATATTATTAGTTAATGATAAAGAAAACTATATGGAATAAATATCAGAAAAATCCAAATTGAGCAAAAGAAAAAAATGAATATTTTTACTGTAGAATTATTCTAGACTTTTTGGGAGAATGCAGAAGTAGATCTCCAAATAAATCAACTGTCAAATACTTCAGACGTACAATATTCGTTTTAAGGATTGAGAGAATTGGTTACATCACTTTCCTAAAAGGATTTCCTAGTTCCTTAAAAAATATTATTAGTTAATGATAAAGAAAACCTATAAAGTATAAAAATAAAATTCAGCAAGTGAAAAAAAAGGAATATTTTTAGTGTCTTTATTCCAGACTGTTTGGGAGAATGCAAAAGAACATCTCCAAATAAATCCCCGGTCAAATTCCTCTGAGACCCAATATTCGTTTTAAGGATTGAGAGAACCGGATCTATCACTTTCTTACAAGTCATTCACGTTTTAGCACGTCTTCCTGCTTTTTTGTGCACGCAATCGACCGACATTCTTCGTTTATTCGTCAATAAGTCCGGAAACAATGCTTCTGCTTTCCCATTTTCCCCAGGATGCAATGGATCCCACACCACAAAAACTGTGATGCTTTTTCTCTTCCATTCGTCTCTCAGATTTCAGTCGATAGCGTTTCCTCCCCCTCTGGTCCCTTTAGGATAAGGGTAAATGGGCCCTAACCACGTAATGTAATTCCTCTCTCATCTTCAAGCTGCTGCTCTCACTCACTTCCCCCGAACGTTGCTTTGGACACAGATTTTATAATCCATACATATTCAGCCACCAGTCTTCCACTTTTCTTCCCATTTTCAGAAAACTGCTCCACGTCTCCAATTTTACCTCCACGCCACACTTCAACTTTTATTTTAGTTTCTTCCATTTTGGTTTTATTTGTATTTTACTGTCTTGGTATACTGGAAAGGTTGAATTTTGAATTTAAAGTCTTGTTTTTAAAGGTGAAACATTGGAAGCACTTTGTAAAAAAATATTTTAACTTCTCAATTTCAGTTGTCATCTAAGGCATTTTGTTCTCAATGTATTTTAATTCGCAACTATATTCTTCAGCTTATTTACGAAGAGCAAACGATTCAAAGAAATATGCTATAAATATTTTTAAATTTTGTAATAAAAAAATTGAGTTTCCAAGACTGACTATTTATAAGACTAAGACTACTAAGACTGAATATTTTCGGCCATAAAATATGGAAATTGAATGATTTAAAAATGTATATTGCATATTTAAATAGATTCTTTTAGAAGCAGGAAAAATTTGTGTGAAATAATCAAATTAATTTAAAATTTTCATTGTTTATATCTCCCATTATTATTTTAATACAAGATTATTCTATCCCCAAGTTTTCCAATCCAAGTCTTTTAGTAAATTTTTATTCATATTTTTATTATAGTTATTAAATTTAGGCATTTATATAAATTTAGTATTAGCCATTTATAAATTTAGTATTAGCCCGTAGTATAAAATTAGCCATTTGTATAAATTTAGTATTAGCCCATATTATAAATATAGATATTTATATAAATTTTGTATTAGCCCATATTATAAATTTAGCCATTTGTATAAATTTAGTATTAAGTAAGTAAACTCGCATTTTCTTTAGAATAATACAAAGTAGCCAAAATATTCCTTTTAGTTCTAGAATTGAAAATTACTTTTCGAAAGAATTAACACTTGGTGTTCCCAAAATATACAAGTATGAGACACGAGCATAGTACACGTAAAAAGAGGTAAATTCTTTGGCCAATAAATCCACAAAATTTGCTGGTAAGCTGAGCACAATTTGAATTGATCAGGTATGAATCCAGATGCCATTGCAATGTGAACAAGCAGTCCATAGTTAGGATTTTAATTGGATTTTATGGGCAACAGATTTAACTTAGCACACCTTGCTTTGATTAGGAACTTTTCGGTTTTTGTTCTTTTATTGAATTTGGAACTGGCCTATTTTAGTTTAGAATCAAGGGATCCAAGTTCCTTTCTTTTACTAAAACAGAAATTAACATGTTAACAATATCAGTATATAATAAAAGGAAATATAAAAACTATAAATAAAAGTCCTAATTTAAAGTTGTTCTTAATTTGCTAATTTAAGAGCAAACCTTTTTGTTCTAAAGTCAATAAATTTCCCCCTTTCATCTTTTAATTAAGGAACTGTTGTTAAAATTGAAACAAAATCAAGTGTATGATTCTATTTGATTTTGCATTTTGTTTCAAGTTGTTTATTGCACATTATTTGCCTTCTTCAAATTTTGAAAATACTAGAATACTCCATAAAAGTAGTGTTTTTGAAAATTCAATTTTCAATTTTATTTTACTTCCTTAAATATTTTTTTTTTTTTATTTTATTATTCTTAATTTTAAAATTTTAATTTACTTCCATTTTCTTTTCTATTTCTTTAACTACGCATATTTAAACTTAAATTTTGCACAAAAGACAAAAATTCTTCTTTTCATTATCAATGGATAATTCATGTTAATGCGAATAAAATGACATCGATATTATTTATTCTGCAATAATATTTAATGTTTCCGGAGAATTGGATGAAATAATCAAAAAATTCATCGATAAACACTTATATTTTTAAGAGACATTATTGCTGGTAGATGTCATCAGATTGCAAAAGCTTGTTTTAAGCATCTGCATATTTTATATGCTGGTAACTATTTTTTTCGTTTTGTTTTTTTTTTTAAAGCAAAGTATATTTTAACTTTTGTGATCTATTCTATTCAAAACCCAGTTTTTATAAAATATTATATTGTTTGGAGCACCTTGGCCACATTTATGGCATAACTTTGATGACACTTTATGACATAAAATTACAATGACACTTTATGACATAAAATTACACAATGACACTTTATGACATAAAATTACACAATGACACTTTATGACATAAAATTACACAATGACACTTTATGACATAAAATTACACAAGACTTCCTATTCTTTCATGTGTACTCACAAATTCTCATGCATCAGTTTTTAATTGTTACTCTTCAGGTTCAAATCCATGGATGTTTGTTAATGGTTCGGAAACTAGGTTAAACTATAGGTCTCGGTTTCTTTAGCCGAAAGTGTGCAAAAAATATTAGTAGAGAGACAAACCAAACCAAACCGTTCCTCTCACGTTAGATGCCAATTGCGCTACCAGATCTCATTTATTATCAACGGCATTTTTCTCTGACATACACTCAAGAGCAAAACATTATGACCACCTGTCAATAACGAGTTGGCCCACCTTTGGCGCGCAACACAGCTTCAACCCGCCTTGGCATGGATGCCTCAAGTCCTTGGTAGATGGCCGGAGACAGATTGTACCAGATGTTTAAGCAACGGTCACGCAAATCTGAGATATTATGAATTGGTGGTCTTTGAACTCTGAGTTGCCGTCCCAGGGCATCCCAAATGTGTTCTATCGGATTGATATCCAGTGAGTTAGGCTGCCAGGACATTAACTGGAATTCAGCATCACGTTCCTGGAACCACTCCAACACAATTTTAGCCTTGTGACAAGGGGCGCTGTCCTGTTATAACATTCCATTTCCAGCTGGAAAAACAGAGGCCATGTAAGGGTGCAACTGGTCCGAAATGATGTTCAGATACCCTATGGCATTCATGGTCTGCTCTAACACAACCACGGGTCCCAGAGACGCCCAAGAGAACGCCCCCAAAGCATAATACCACCAGCCTGTGTATGACCTACTGTACATTGAGGGGATCAACGGTTCGCCTGGAAGACAGCGTATCCTGACACGGCCATCGGCGTGATGAATGACAAACCGTTATTCATCTGACCAGGCAACTCTCTCCCACTGATCCATGGACCAGTCATGATGTTCCCGGCCCAGCGCAGGCGCAGCTGGCGATGACGCTTGGTCAACAAAGGCACACGAGGGGAACGTTTGCTGAGTAGCCCCATATCCAACAGTGTCCGCTGAAAAGTGTGCTCCGATACTATTCTACTTGGCCCCACATTGTATTGGGCTGTCAGCTGAGCAACTGTCTGGCCCCAGTTTCGCTTCACTATATGAGACAGTCTCCGACGACCTTTTTCTTTGATAGCGTGTGGACGTCCAACACCATGTCGTCTACTGCTGGTTTCACCGTCATTCATCCACTTTTCATAAGTACTAACAACTGTAGATCGCGAACAACACACGAGTCGTGCAGTTTCGGAAATACTTGTTCCAAGCCTTCGAGCCATTACAATATGCCCTCTATCAAAGTCGCTTAGATCCGCAACTTTTCCCATCACACACAGAAGTAAATGAAAGAATGATTCTTCAGACTCTCCAGCAGCAGTTAAATACCATTTCCACCTGATCACGTGCCTTCCACGTCATCCAGGCTAGTTCATTGCAAAATATAGGGGTGGTCATAATGTTTTGCTCTTGAGTGTATAAAGAACAGGTATTCTACACTAGAACAGTTCTGCACTTACTGTTGGATTAAAATATTTCACTTTCCTTTATAGCATTCATTTCTCTCGTTTATTGTCAATTGTAGATAACATGTGCTTACTCGAATTTGAATCTAAGTAGAGTCATGTTTACATTACCGTATTCATGGACATTTCTTTCGAAATTTGTCCTTGCCCTTCAATTATTTCACAATTCTCAATGTGGCCAGTTAAAAATTAACCATGTGTTTTCTGTAACAATATACAAGATGCGATTTTCCCATGTAGATTCCTGAATTGAAATAAATCAATGTTGAATAATCCCATAAACGAATGTTCAATTCAAATCTTTAGAAAATACTATAAATATAATGTTTCATTGTTATATAGAATAAACATACCCAAATCCTGCTTAGATATTTAATCCTTGTTTTGAACTTCTATATATTTTATATGCTAGTAGCTACTTACTAGTTTTTTGATTTTTAAATCAAAGTATATTTTACCTTTTTGAGTCTGTTTTATTTAAAACTTTTAGGGAACGTTAAGTTGCAAATATTAAAATTTTACAATTCGTAATGGGGCCATTTAAAAATTGATATAAATTAATGCTGAATAATAAATGTAATAAATAAAAATGCTGAATTGAAATCTTTAGAAAATGCTACAAATATGTTTCATCATGATATAAAATAAATATATCTAAATCCTGAATTGATATTAAATCCTTTTTTAAGCTTCTGAATATTTTATATGCCGAACTATTTGCTTGCTTTGATTTTTAGAAAATGCTAATAAATATTTTCAATTCTTAATTGTTAAAAATTATCTTTGTATATAAATGAATGTATATCTAATATCCATGTATGAATATATACCGAATAAGTATATATCGGTATATATCTTTTTTTTTGTTCTAATGCAGCTGGCAAACACTGAGACAGCTTGGTCTTTGATGCCTTAAGACAAGCGCTGCACAGACGTTATCACTTTATATTACCCAGGGGCGCGTGTAACTTGAAGATAAGCCACGGAATTCGCAACGCTTGAGGGACCAGTTAAAAATTATCGGTTTTGTGGATTATAATGCATGAATGCATATAATATAATCGAAATGTGGTACCGAAGTAGCCACTCGGTATTCAGGCCCTATATCGGTATATATAATGTATATATAACGAAGTATGATATCAATGTATATATCCGTGTATATATATATATATATGAATATAATGTCTCATCATAATATAAAATAAACATACCTAAATCCTACATAGATATTTTTTACGTATTATACGTGCAATGAATCCTAATAAAAAGCTTAGTGTTAAAAATTCTTTGTTTCTAAGAATTGTTTGTTCTTTTGTTTTTTTTTAAAAATACAAGAACATTTCCGTACTTTTCAAAGAATTAGATTTTTTTTCCTGCTTTTATAGTTTATGGCCATTCTTTTATTGCTAAGTGCGATATCATGAATTTTGCAGATTTACATTAATCTTACAAGCTCTTAACAGCTCATTCAAGTTGATTTTACACCAAACGCCAGCTGCATTTAAAAAAATGCAAAAATTATTTATATTCAAGTTGCTACAAAATAAAATGTCAAAAATAAAAAGCTAAAAATAAAAATTCATATTTTCTCAGGTCTATTGCCAGATTAAAACATTTTAAGTACATTTCATTTTTTATCATGGTGTAAATATGTTTTATAAATCCCTACGTAATTTTATCCTATTACAATAATATTTTATAGCGTTTTTATTCGTTTATAAACCAGAGAACAAATAAATATGGATGTAAAAGACCTAGATTCCGTTAAAGATTAATCTTCTAATAGTATTTTCTTATAAGAATACAAGGGATCTCGAGACATAATTCGAGATACAATATATTCGAGTACAAGAAATAAAGACACAGATGCAGAATAAGCTGTAAAATATGTATTTATTTTTCCCTATATTCTTTTATTACTTAGTGTAAAAAAGTGTGTAAAAAAATCAGTGTAAAAACAGCGTAAAAAATAGTGTAAAAAAACCTTTTTACTTGATTGAATCATAAAAACCAAGCAAAAGTGCGGAAACAGTGTTATATTAAGTCTCTATATATAAATTATTCAGCTAAAATCTTTTTTTCTAAGGGAATAAAGGTTTCAGCTAATGAACTTCATTTACATAAAAATAAGAATAACTTTCTTGGCAAAGACTTCCAATGCTTAAATGACTTAGAAAGAAAATAGAAATGAAATAATGTAATAATATAATACCTTATCTTACTTTTAAAAAACAAATGAATTTTTTTTAAATTTCCTACAAAATTTGACTTTCGATTCATATTAATACCATGCTTTTCATTTCACTGGGCTCATCAAAATACAATAATCCATTTTATAAATTTTTCGATTATACTCGATTTCGAGTATTCATTCTGTACGACGTAATCATGCTTTTATTTAAACCTTCGTTATTCAAAATTTAATTTTCAATAAGATTAAATTAACTAGAAGTACCAAGGAGTTATATGATGCAATGCGATTCAGTATACAAATGATTAATTTTTGATTGCTAATGAAAGTATAGCCTAATCATTACCGGGACCTACGGTTTAAAACAAATTCTAATTCGCGGTAAATCTTCTATTTCAATTTGATTTCGTCTATTTATTCAATCCGTTACCAATGCCATTCAGGCATAAAAAGATTATATATCCCGATTTGACACAAGACTTGCTAATGCCAGTAACAAATGTTTAAATAGTCAAAGCCGGAGAATTTGCTCAAACTTTGATGGGTGTGAGCAAAACCTCCTCTTGACGATATCTTGCATTGAATGGTTCATCATTTCAGAATAGATAGCGTCAAGAAGTCGTGCACAAAAGGCGATATCAAAACAGGACATGCAGTTGACTAAATGCCTTGCGGCCTGCTGGTATTTTAGGAGCAATATCTGCTCAATATTAGTACCACGCCATTTATATTCGAATCTGCCTGGCTGCGGCAATGATAATAGTTTGTTAGAAGTTCGGAAAAAGCGATCTCACAATGCCTTATTCATCTAATTAGCCTCAATGTCCAACGTTTTTACCTGAACAGCAGTGATCAAACCAAACTCCCACCTGATGCATACTCAAGTGGTGTCCAGACAAGAGTACGAGATGAGCAAGTCGATCTCGATACGAGAGTCTCCATCTGACCTCGAAAAACAAATCCGTTTTCTCTTCGCTGTGAGTAACAGATGTCAAAAATCGCGTCCACAAGAAATTCTTTTGATGCGCGATAAAACCAGTCTCATGTCGGAGCAGAACTGACTCACTCAGAGGTTCTGTTCCCACTGAGACAAACCAGTTTATAATTTATTCTTGAGACCGACTCGCATTTTCTCATACTCTCTTCTGGAAGCTTTAGAGCGTTTGCAGTGGTGCCGAGCTTGTTCGATCTGGAATTGCACTAACTAAAGTAACACGGTTTTCAATGATTAGTCTCTGTTCAACTCTTATAATCAGCGAAAACGTATTTCGAGATTTCAAATTTGACTATATTGATTCTAACTTAACTGTCGCCCTTCACACAGCGGAATTTCGATAGTTATGATCCAAATTGCCATTGCATTTGATAGCCAAATTCCTTCGGATGTCACCGTGACATCTCTACATCACCGGCGAAACGTCGATTATATTTCTCGATATTCCGCTTTCTCATTGTGCTGTCCAACGGTATACTGGACTTCCATTTTGACAGCATACTGCTCACCGCATATGACAAACATTCCTGATCAACAGCTCCCCTTGTCAGATCATTGTCCGGTAATATAGGTTTGGGATCTGATGAGCAGGTGTCTCCAATCCATCCAAGATCCCACCAATCTAACTCGAAAATTGGAGATAATTTTGCAAGAAATCCCGCAGGATGACATCCACCAAATCTTAAAATCAATTCCTATATGGATAAAACCTAGTTTAAATACCAGAGATGTGTTAATTCTTTATTGTTTTTTTTGTTATATAAGCTTCCTGAATAAAACATTCAATTCCTCTGAAATTTTAATGGTTTCTTTTTTTAACATATAAATCATACGTGTTGATTTTCGTCCTTTTCGTATAGCTCCTTTCTTGCAACGGTTTTTTTCTCTTATGTCTGTGTAAATTTTAATTATTTCCTAATCAATGTGATTTTTTTCTCATTGAATAATATTTAAAATCTTCCTACAAAATGATTTTTTTTTTCATATATACAGACGTAAAAAGTCTTACGTGTATAGGTTTTGCCTCTGGTAGTATTTTTATATGAACAAAAATATTGATCCTTTATTTCGTTTAAATTGAAAAAAAAAACCTTTAATTCGTTTAAATTAAATTTTTAATTAAAAAACATTTAATTTACTTGAGGGATAACTAACTTTATTTTTACTTAATTATTATTAACTTAACTTTTGTAATTATTCATTGCAATACCACTTAAGAATGAAAAAAAAAATTCGAATTTTATCAGCAGTGATTACATCTCACTCTACGTTGTAGCATGGCTTTAATATTGTTTAGATCAATATCCTAAGAATGAATACCAATTGAAGATATCATCTTAAAGATTATGTAAGAGGAACTTGCTAAATTTACGAAAAATGTGAGGAACCTGAATAAATGAAACCTATTATTTACCATTTACTAACACTAGACAGACAAACAGGAAAAGATTAATTTTTGTGCACTTGTTATTTTTGTGTGTGTATCAGCAGTAATTATATCTTACTCTACGTTGTAACATAGCTTTAATATTGTTTACATCAATAATCTAAAAAATTGAAACCTCTCCAAGAAATTATCATAAAGATAAACTTGCCACATTTACGAAAAATGAGAAGAATTTGAAAAAATGAAAATTGTTATTTACCATTTACCCTTAAAACTAGACATACAAACATGAAAATATTAATTTTTTTTTTGTGTGTGAAAAAACAGTGATTACATCTTCTCTACGTTATAACATAGTACACTACGTTGTAACACTTGCTACATTTACGAAAAATATGAAAAACATAAATAAAAGAAATCTGTTATTTACCATTTACATTTAACACTAGACAGACAAACATGAAAATATTAATTTTTTTTTTTTGTTTATTTATTTTTTTTTATTTTTTCTGACTTCTTAATTTAGTTGTCGATGAACAAAAAAATAAAATAATTGTTATTTACTTTAAATTTTTATTTTCTGAGTATGATAATAGTTAATATGTATAATTGTGATATATAAAAATGCTTTCATTGTTAATAAAGCATTAACTCCTACATAAATACAATACAGACAATAGATTTGCTAACCTAAGCCCGAACAAATCTCTAACCGATTATTTGGGAGATAATCTAATAAAACGATGTATATAGTCAATTGATCTCGGCTTGGACAGGATGTATGCAGATGATATACAGACATCTAATAATGCAGATTTCAGGATTGTCGAGAGCATCACTTTTCTCATTTGTATCAGTGATTGAAATTGGAGAGTAATTGCATGAGTTTCCAAGACGTGGTGCTACTCATTCCCCGTAACAATCCAAGTGTTAATTTTGATCTCGATTCTGCTTTAGGGGTTCGGTTGATATCGTATCAAGGGATCAGATATTAAAGGAAATAAGTAAGCGAGCCATATAGGGATACGCAAAACATGAGAGTTATTAGTCATTCTGAAATTCATCTAAAGATTAGATATATTGTATTTTAGATTGAAAAGGATGCATTTTACTCGTAATTTTGAATAAACTCAATCCTGGATTAGTCAGTTAGAGCATAGAGCATAATGAATTTCTTTTACATTTTGTTCCACATTGTATACCATATTATTGACGGGTAGAGAAGGATAATTTTTGCCTTATTTCAGGAGGAAACTACTACTGATATGCGTGTTGTATGGGTGAACCCAGAAAACTCCCACGAGAACACAATTGCCAGATCATACTATGTACAATACATATATATATATATATATATATATATATTTGTCAGACTAGACTATCCAATTGTCAAACCATGCTATAGACCATATATATTGTCAGACCATACTACAGACCCTATATATAGTCAGATCAGACTATCCAACTGTCAGACCATACTCTAAACCCTATATATTGTCAGACCATGCTATAAACCCTATATATTATCAGACCATGCTATATATTGTAAAAACTATATATTGTCACACCAGACTATCCATTGTCAGACTATACTATAGACCCTATATATTGTTACACCAGACTATTCATTGCCAGACCATATATATTGTCAAACCAGACTGTCCAATTGTTAGACCATGCTCAAAGACCATATATATTGTCAGACCGTACTACGTTACTGACCCTATATATTGTCTGGACAGATTATCGAATTGTCAGACCCTATTATAGACCATATATATTGTCAGAACAGGCTATCCAATTGTCAGATCGAATAATTCATATTTTTATAATCGCACTATTGTAGTTTTTAACGTGTAACGTGTGAACCATTCTTGAAAAAATTCTCATGAAGGTACTCTTTTTTCCTTTCTTAATTACTGATGTATTGTAAAAATTTCCTTTTGTTAAATTTATAATGATTCTCGTATAATGCTTAATCTCTACAATTCCACCATATCTGTGACAAATGAATATAAGTCGAAATCCAGCATAGGAAAAATTGTATTGTATTGCAGTAATAATAAAGTAATTGTATTAGCAAATGAATAAAATATATTTAAATAAAAATAATTTCAAGATAATTCAAATAATGAAAAAGTAAAATCAATCTCCAAGTAGATAACTGGTATATAGTAGAATATAGACTAATACTAATATATACTAGTACAGAGGTACAATACAATATTAGTATAGTTAACTAGTATAGAGTAGAAGATTATAATACAATCAAATGAATAAAGTAGAATTATTAAAGTTTAGTTAGACAAATTGAAAATGCTAAACTTAGAAAAATGTTACTATTGCTAATTTACAATTTTTAATAGTTGAAAAATTTTGTGTAAGGACTTAAATATCCATTTGTCATTATTAAACTATATTAAAAAACTTAATGGGAATGACAATAAAAGCAATCAATTATTTTTAACTCGAAGATTATTTTCCAATAATCAATTAATTTATAAGTATTAATCAATGTTGCAGAAACTAGGGTTATACTTGATTCTGATTTTCAAAGAGCCAGGCAAAAATATTTACCAATATCAAATTTTGTTTTGCCAGGAATATAAATTTAAGCATATAAGCGATGTCGATATACTATTTAATCTCGAAAAGACTAGGTACTAACCATGTTAATATTTTTAGTTAAAAGCTTGGAAAATCTATTAAATCGTTCTGTCTAGACATAAAACTTTCATTTTTTACATTACAGATTGTTTTAAACTTTGATTTATTTTTAACACACGTAAATATTGAATTCGAATATTATTTGAGAGGCTAAGAGATTGAGTCATTTGTCACTAGAAAGGCAGATATATAGCAGATTCAATGTTACACAATCTGCCTCTCAAGGATTTGTTACCCTGTATTTACATTTTGCCACAACAAATTTGAGTAAATACCCTCAGGGATGACTAGAACCAAGTCTGAAATTGACAAGAGAAGCTGAACCAAACATTTTCATGGTTATGCCCAGATGATAAATCCATAAATCGAAAAGTCTTTCAGTTGAGAGAAAGAGGAAGTCCTTCCTGAGGGTATTTACTCAAAATTGTCGTGGCAAATGTAAATACAGGGTAGCAGAACCTTGTGGTGAAGACTGAGTAACATTGAATCTGCTATATACCTACCTTTCTAGTGACGAATGACTCAATTCAAAGTACCAGGTATAAATAATGCAAGATATTCATCGCACAGAAATGCAATATTAAATTAATAACTCTGTTAAATGGCGAGATCTGCTCGCCAGTCGAAATCTACTCATCAGTCCACAAACCTGATGTATTTAGCCAATACTAGAACTGTAAATATGTTGCAAACTCACGGTAACCAGTGCCAACGCCTGAATGGCCGAGCGTCTAGAGACATCTGGTGCTCGGTGCCACAGGTTTCGGGTTCGAGTCACTGTGGTGTCATCAATGTTTTTATTGGTTCTGAATCCACTTTAAGCCGTAGGTCCTAGTCTCATATGACTGTAAGAGCGTCACGGAGCCCAGTCAGACTTCTCACTCACATCATTCCAAAACTCCAACTCAGCGTTAGGCACAGTGTGGTGTAGTGTAGTAGTGGTAGTAAAAGTAATACTGACGTAATAATGAGGTAAGACGTAATAACGTAATACTAACGTATGAGCACCTGTATAAAAGTTGATGTCACCCCATCTTTCAACCTGTATAGAGAGAAGGCTTCTGAGAAATAAGTGGAAATCCCTATTGAATAAGTCAACAAGATTTCCCAGTTTCTTGCCTAGACCAGTCAGCGTGGCCTGCTTTAGACTTGTTACAGACCATGACTACTTGGAGAGTCACCTTTATAGAATAGGACTGGTTGCTACAGATATCTGCCCCTTTTTGCGACTATGGTGTGCCCATGACTCGAGAACATCTCATCATATGCTCTACTGTTCTTAACTGTATCCCTGTCAATGCCTTTAGTGATTGTTTTTGTCGCTTTTACTGTATTGGGATGCTCGTGCATTAATGACAGCGATGTCAGATATGGGTATAGGGTGGAAAAAAGGTGAGTACACTTTAGTGGATCAACAGTAGCCCCTGATGACACTGCAATTTAGTAGGGTCCCTCAGGAGTGGTATAAAAGGGTTTCATCCTCCCTCCACATCCTTAATTCCTAGGGAGTGACTTTTCAACTTACAGATTTATCGCGTCTCTAACGGGAGTAGACATAGAAACTTTAGACGGCATTTTCCAGAACTTAATTCGAATTCCCTTATGTTCAATGTGATATCACAACTTTAGGACCGAAATTTATAAAACAAATCAATTAAACACATACTGAATTATAATTACTATAATAACATTTTCATAATTTGAAGTATTGCGAAAAATCTAAATTTAAACTTTAAATACCATTCTATTAAATAAAAAATGAAAAATGTGTGATGTAAATAATATACTTCTTAGAAGTACTTAATTACAAAATATTATTAACATTACTATGTTTATATTATCATGAATAAAAAATTTAACTTTGTAAAATACTATGTCATTTACATTCTGAATTAATGCCATATTATATCTAAATTTATATATTTCCTTAACATTTACATATACCCTACTCGTGGCTCAGTGGCAATGTGCTCTGCTGGTGAGCGTTAGGGCTGAGGTTCAATTCGCTGGCGGCTTTGTATACGATGTTTCGAAGAACGAAGTGACTAGATGGCGTTTGTGATGTTCAGCATCTTGCCTCGTTAGTTGGACTGTTTGGTGGGAGTTTTCCTGTTTTCAAATAGTTCCTCCTAAAATTCCTTCCGTAAAACACTGTCCTCCTTCAAGAGACAAGGAGCCACGTCAGACTTCTACCTAGGAGTGCTCCATCGCAACAGAAGCTACTTTCCCTTCATTCATGAATAGATTACTCATGAGATGTCATACCCACTGCAGGACACTGAGAATTAGACACAACAGATACACGTGCATATTATTTATATTTTTTATTATAAATTAAGTTGATATGTATTTTTATATTTTTACTGGGTAAGAGTAATTTTTAAAGAAAAGAATTTTTTTCACGAAAACCATATGAGATAGTATATAATAACTATATTATTCTTATACTCACAGAAATATAATACAATTCTGTTCAAGAATTGAAACTCAAAAAGCAGTTTTGAAAAAGCGGTTTTAGATTTTATCAGCCTTCTTATGTATAATATATTATAAATATTATTTTATATACTTATCATTCTAAGGAAAACATATATATAAAAGATGCTATAAAAATACAATTTGCATATATTTCAATTTTATATTTGTAACTCAAAATGGAAAAAATATACTTTTATTTCAACTTATGGAACTAAAAAGTAAATAGATGTTTTAGTTTACTGCGTGGCAAAATATTTTTCAGAATTTCAACAATAGTATTAGTTTATAAATGTTATTTTAAAAATATTCCAATGTTCTTTGAAAAACACTTTGGGTAAACAAGCGTGAATCAATATTGACATCAAAAAATAACGTCTGTATTTATGATAGGAAGAAAATAGTCAAGAAACTAAAGTTTCGTGACTTTCGCTATCGATAACGTTCACAGTTAGTGAGCATCAGGGCTCAGGTTTGAAACTGAAGGCAGCGTGCGTTGTAGTTACTGCTTCGTGTGAACCGTATGTCATAGATAGATAGCTGACTGTCTTGTAGAAGTTTTCCGGCTTTTCTCCCATAGAGGGTCAATTACCCCTAAAAGTCGTCTCGGAAGGCAATGTCCTCCCTTGTCGTCCATCCGTGGACAGTTCGTGGCATGTTTGCTATCGTGACATATGTGTATACGTAAAAGAGGACCACAAGGGCCATCGATATTCTGCAAAAAGAAATAAACTTCGATCAATATTGACGTTAAAAAGGTGACGTCAAATCTTTACGATAACAACAAAATGTGTTTGAAAGTAGAGCCTTATATTAAATAGGGCCATCAAAATATGATGCAAGTAATATTCGTAATAAAATCCATCTTCTTGAAAGATATTTTGTCTGAATTTCAAATAATGTTAAATTTTGTGGCTGATAAAACCATTCCACTTTTTCTGGATATGTCCAGAATCCATTATTTTAATAGTGTTTCTATTTGTTCTATATATAAGCTTTTTGAGTGTGTTTCCAAACATTTCGGCATAAAGTCAAAGTTAATGCATCGCCACAATCTAAGCTTTTACGGCCTACTTAAGGTATGTAAAAAGTATTTTATCCGATAAAGAGGAAGTAATAAAAGCTGTCATAAAAATCATTACCGATTATTCAAGATTTGTTTACACCGAGTGCTTTTAAACATTTTCACATCAAAGAATGCATCTAGTATCCTGGCTTTGAGCTATCCGCCTTTTCTCTAAACACCATTTCTATAAATGAAAAATTGAGATAAATAAGGAAAATGGCACTTAATATAGTTAGTTAGCTGATTGTCTTGTGGAGTTTTTCTGGTTTTATCCGTGCTACACACCAATGAGGGTAAGTTACCCCTAAAAGTTGTCTCGGAAGGCAATGTCCCTCCCTCGTCTTTCGTCCATGGACAGTTCATGCCATGCATGCAATCGTGACAGGAGTAGCATGCACATCGTCACATGCGGAGTACTGTTAAACATTTTCACACTGATGAATGCACCTAATTTCCTGTCTTTGGGCGATCCTCCTTCTCTCTAAACACCATTTATATAAATGGAGAATTAAGATAAGTTAAGAAAATCGCACTTTATATAGTTAGTTAGCTGATTGATTTGTAGAGGTTTTCTGTTTTTATCCCAATTACTCACTAATGAGGGTAAGTTACCCCTAAAAGTTGTCTCGGAAGGCAATGTCCTTCCATTATCATCCGTCGTGGCAGGTATGTCATCGTGACGTGTGTGTATACCAAAGTGGGCCACGAGGGCCACCAATGCTCAATAAAATAAAAGTAAACCTCGATCAATATTGACGTTAAAAGATGACGTCAATGCTGTAATACAATAAAAACAAAATGTGTTTGAAAGTAGAGCCTTATATTAAATAGGAGCCATCAAAATATGATGTAAGTAAAATTCGTAATAAAATCCCTCTTCTTGAAAGATATTTTGTCTGAATTTCAAATAATGTTAAATTTAGTGGCTGATAAAACCATTCCACTTTTTCTGGATGTGTCCGGAATCCATTATTTTAATAGTGTTTCTATTTGTTCTATATATAAGCTTTTTGAGTGTGTTTCCAAACATTTCAGCATAAAGTCAAAGTTAATGCATCGCCACAATCTAAGCTTTTACAGCCTACTTAAGGTATGTAAAAAGAGTATTTTATCCGATAAAGAGGAAGTAATAAAAGCTGTCATAAAGAACATTACCGATTATTCAAGATTTGTTTACACCGAGTGCTTTTAAACATTTTCACATCGATGAATGCATCTAGTTTCCTGGCTTTGGGCGATCCTCATTCTCTCTAAACACCATTTCTATAAATGAAAAATTGAGATAAATAAAGAAAACCGCACTTTAAAACGTATCTGGAATCTTTTATTTCTTTTAAACGTGTAAGATGGAATTTGTTATCTGAATTCAAATACCATCCGTAAGATTTCGGTGACTATTGATAATTTATGCGTAATCTTCTAGGTGGTTATCCAGTTTTCCAAAGTAGCCTAAAGCGATTTTTTTCCTGAGAGCAAAGAAAATATATTAAATTGGGGGAATGACTTAATTATAATGTCTTTATAGCTTTGCTGATGTGGAGCTACAGTATGTCAAAACTATTTCGCGCGAAGCTTTTCTGTGTGTTGAATCATTCAGACTCCATTCGCTTTTGTTTGTGTTTGTTCAGTTTTCTGGAAATTTTATTTTCATTCTCCTTTCTTTCCAAAATGAATTGAAGCTTTAGAAAGGGATGAATCGAGTTTCTTTTCATACTTATCGCCTCTGAGTTCTTTTTGACGTATTGTTATTTAAATAGGATTTTTGTTTCGCTTCGTTTTGGAAGCAAAGCGAGATTTTATTAAAATGATTTCTTGAAAATTTATAATGCTGAATGTTAAAATATTGAAGCATTTGCAAATTCAAATAAGAAAGATGCACGTATTCTGTGTAAGATATGGGTTATTTTCCTTTTAATTTGACTGCTTAATTCTGCATTCTGATTCGAATAAAAGTTGATATTAATACAAATGTAAATTATTTTCGAGATGTAGGTAAATTGGCAATGCTGGTTGAGTTTCTTTATTTTTGAATATTATTCTTATTAAAAATTCACAAAAAGAATACAAACGTAAATTATTTTCAGGAAATAGATAAATTTACAATACTGAGTAAGCTTTTATTATAGCCTATCATTCGTGATAAAAATTCATCAAAAAAAGCAAATGTAAATTACTTTCAAGATATAGGTAAATTTGCAATGCTGTTTGAGTTTCTTTATTTTTGAATATTATTCGTAATAAAAATTCATAAAAAATTATTCTTATTAAAAATTCATGAAAAAATACAAATGTAAATTATTTTCAGTTTATATATAAATTTATAATACTGATTAAGCTAATTCATTATTGAATATGAATCATAATAAAAATTCGTCAAAAAATACAGATGTAAATTACTTTCAATATATAGATTTTGTAATGCTGATTAAGCTTCTTTATTTTTGAATATTATTCGTAATAAAAATTAAACAAAAAATACAAATTTAAATTATTTTCAGATATAGATAAATTTATAATACTGATTAAGCTTTTTTTTATAAAATATTATTTGTAATAAAAATTCTTAAATAAATACGAATGTAAATTTATTTCAGGATATAGATAAATTTGTAATACTGGTTAAGCTTCTTTATTTTTTGAATTTTATTCGTGATAAAAATTCATAAAAAAAAACTGCTAACATTATACAGTGGTCTACAGGAAATATTAATTTTAGAACCTTAGTAAGTTCAGATCTTAATTCAAAAGATACACGGTGGATAAAAGAATGAAATAAATGATTTTACAAAGAGATACATATTATTCAAATTTTTGAAAAAATAAAAAATACAACCAAAGCAACATCAAAAATACTTTTTAGCGTTTTTTTAAATGACAGGTAGTTGTTATTATACTCTGATGCGACTCAAATCATGAAATGAAAAAAATTTTGTTATTGATACTAAATTGTATTCACTACTACAAGAAGCAGTAAATATTTAAAATTTAATGCAATTTCTCATAGAAAATGACAACTAAATCATTGGTTACTATTACTGTTTATATCATGTTTTGGTAATATTATTCATATAAAGTGTAAATTTATTGCATTATGCACGGATTAAAAATAAATCTTTTTACAAAGAATAATAAGAATTATATGGTAAACGTATTTCCATTCTGTGCATATTCTATATAATTAATTTCAACTCAATAAATACATCCATATTTATCAATTTCATCTATAATAATGGATTTAAACTCAACAATTTTATCCATATTTATCAATTTCATCTATAAAAATGGATTTAAACTCAACAATTTCATCCATATTTATTGGTTTCAACTGAACAATGGGATCTATATTTATCAATATTAACTCAACAATTTCATTCTATATTAATCAATGTCAACTGAACAATTTCTTTCTATATTAATCAATGTCAACTCAACAATTTCTTTTCTATATTAATCAATTTCAACTCAACAATTTCTTTCTATATTAATTAATTTCAACTCAGCAATATCTATATTAATCAATTTCCTCTATTATAGATTTCAATTATTGTAATGATTTCATCTCAACAATTTTATCTAATCTCACCGCTTTCTCTATTTTAATCAATTTCATCTTAATAGTTTTATTTAGTCTAATCAATTTCATTGATTAGCATTTTCATTTAGTGCAATCAATTTCCTTTCAATAATTTTATCTAATCTCCTCAATTTCATCTTAACAGTTAACTGATCGAGACATGCATGAATAATTAATTTTTCTGAAATGAACTTTGCGAAATTTCCATCGTAATAACTCTTGTGTTTTGATAAAAAGGATGTGTAAACTTTCGGTAAATACTTAAACATTACTTTTTTTATATAGAAAAATTTCATTCTCTCAGAAAAATTGCTTACAATACTTTTTATTTCGACAGTAGACTATAATTTCATGAATGTAACATTATCATACGTAATATATTCGGTAAGAAAATGAATAAAATGTTGATGCATTAACATTCAATTCATAGTTTTTTTTCATAATTTATGAAGATAAGTTTTTATGTTAATTAAAAATATTAAATTGATTAATAATCTATGTTATATGACTATGAATAAAAAATCTATACAAGTAGCTGAATAGTAGAACTTTTATCTTACTGCACAGCGCACAACCTTAGCTTAATTCTAAAAAGTATCTCGATATTAAAAGTATTCATTTATTCTTATCAGAAACTGATCCTTCACAGTTTTTTATTTTCTCTTTATTGTTTCGTTATGCATAATTTATAAGGTACACTTTTGTTTTTTGTTATAGTTATATACGATTACTTATACATAGTGTGTGGCTAAGTAATTGATTAATATTATGAGTATTCTAGGAGGATTTGAGTGCTAAAAAGAGGTCTCTTTATTTTCTACACAAGAAATAGAAGAAAGAAACTGTCGACCTTAACCTTATTGACATAACCATTAAGGAGCTTTTCCTCTCTGACTTAACTATCAGGTGATTAACTACAGCCGTAGAAGTTTATAGTAAAAGTTTTCCCTTACGGAAGTATTTTATTTCCGATCAGAATATTTCTTATCGTACAATAAATTTTACTGTGTGGGTCTATAAAAGGGCAAGTAATTAAGTTATAAGGTTTTAAGAAGGCTGTATATAAATTATTTCTGTGAAATAAATATAACATTGAAGTCCAGGGTTTGATAGCAAATGTACATAAATTGGCCAAATTTAACAGATAAATATTTTTAAAAAATTGTGCTATTATCCATTTTATTCTTTATGCTTAAATATAATATTGATTTACGTTAAAATTTATTATCCGGCAAAGACCTGATGCTAGACTTCTGAACTAGCATATTTCAATTGAACCTTTGTGCACCAAACCAAATAATATAAGGACGAGACGTTAAATAAGTAAGTTGGAACCAAATTTCCTCTATTTGGTTCCAAGAGACCAAGAAAAGGTGTGAACTCTCATACACCATGTTGAGGATTTGGTTCTAATAAAGTGGCATAATGGACTACGTTGGTCTAGGGAAATTTGATAGCAAATACCTATGAAGTTGGCAAATTTAAACTAATTTTAACAATAGATATTTAAAAAAATTGTGCGATTATCCATTTGTTCTTTATGTTTAATGCAGTATTGATTTCAGTTAAAATTTATTAGTCTGCCCAGACTTGTTGATAGGATTTTTAGTTTGAAAGTTTGAAAGTTAGCTTTTAGTTTTTAGTTTGAAAATTAACTTGTGAGCCAATCCAAATAATATAAGGAGAAAAAATGGTAAATAAGTAAATCGGAATTCCTTATATTTTGTTTTAAGAGAGGGCAGAAGAAGGGTGGACTCATACACCACCTTTGGGATTTCGTTCTAGAATGAAGTGGCATATTGGGACCCATGGAAGTTTAGAGAAATTTAATAGCAAATATATATAAAGTTGACCAAATTTAAACTAAAATTAACGATAAATATTTTTAAGAAATTGTGTATTATCCATTTTATTCTTTATGTTTAAATACGGTATTGATTTACGTTAAAGTTTGTTAGGCCGGCAGTGTAGGTGATAGGCTTTGAACTAGCAAATTTCAATTTGAAAACCAATTTTGCGCTAAACCAAATAATATAAGAGTAGACATGGTAAATAGTAAATCGAAATTCCTCTATTTGCTCCAAGAGAAGGGGAACTCGCATGTAATTCAGTTAGGGATTATGTTCTAAAATAAAGTGATATAATGCACCAATGAGCAATAATACGTAA
>BPLR01018685.1:0-55685 GCA_021605095.1 Caerostris extrusa
CGTAGCAATTAAACGGGATTAAATTCAAGTGAAAGTGATGCCAATTCAAATGAATCCATTATTGCGCCAATTCAAATGGAAGTGATGCCCTAGAATCGGAATCTTTTTAAGCCATGGGTGCTCGGTGGCGATGCTGAGCTTCCGTTCATTAGTCTTCAAAATGGGGTCACTTGGATGACGAATTGACGGTATTTGCATTGCTATTACAATTAAATGATTTATTTTCTGTAGCGTAGATTTTTTTAAATCTTAAAGCGTATTTGAAAAACAAGATTTCAAAACAGAACTGCGATAATTTTAAATTACATTTAAATATAAATGGTGAGCAAGATGCAATTTTTATACTTATTTTCTTAAGGGAATTTCCATTAAGTTTGATTTTTTTAAACCAATTATCCCTTTTAACCTTAGACGTTATTAATCCCTTATTAACCTTAGACATTATTAATCTCTTATTAACCTTAGACATTATTAATCCCTTATTAACCTTAGACATTATTAATCCCTTATTAACCTTAGACATTATTAATCCATTATTAACCTTAGACATTATTAATCAATTATTAACCTTAGACATTATTAATCCATTATTAACCTTAGACATTATTAATCTACTGTATCATTTGAGACTTATTCTTGCATGATGTAGCACGATGTGTTTCAATTTCTGTGAAGATGTCAATATTATCATTACTGCAGTATTAAAGTAAAATTAATGTATTAAAAGTTAAATTAATGTATTAAAAGTAAAATTAATGTATTAAAGATAATGTATTAATGTTGAAAACTCTCTTTATCTTTTAACAGCAATAAAGAACGTACCTTCATCTGAATTTTAAAATTTATAAATCGCATTGATTAATCCTTTTAAATTTTTCACAATTTTTCTTTTTATTTCAGAAATAAAGACGAAGCTGATTTGAAAGCCAAAGACATATTTATGGAGAGTGTTTTATAAAAAATATGTTTTATAAAAAAATAAAAAATCAACTCTTAATTCTAAAAATGTACAAATGTTATAAAAATAAAACTATTTTACAGATGGCCAATGGATAAATATTATTTTGCAGTATCAATGTTAAGCACACAAAAGACTTATAGTTCGCTATTATTTAGGTAACAAGCACCTGTAACTTCGATACATTCAGAACGAAGCACATAAAGTAAGTTGCATAAAACCCAAATAATGATGAAGAAGTTCATTCAGTTTAAAAAAAAGTTATTTTCAAATGAATAAATCATAGCTACTGTAGTTTAGAATCGTTGATGTCACAGGAAAATAAACATTTGCTGCTTGGAAACATACATTTAAATTTCATTGTGACATGTTTCCTAGATAAAGATTAAATTTTTCCTGTCCATCCAGAGTTTTGGTTTCAACCAGAAGAGGAAAGTTCACTTTTATTGTGTTTTTATCTCGCCAGAACCATGCAGAACTGATAAAATAGAGAACACTTCTCTATTTGGAAGGAGCAGAACGTTGAGGCTAACATTTCAAGTCCTTTTTTGTACTAAGTTGGCTTTGAACCGCCACTTAGCACCTTCTCTCCTCCTTACTCAGAAAGAAGTTATATTTATTATTAAATCCATGCAAATATGCAAAATGACACACAGTTAAAATCTACATCCCAAAAAATTTGACATCACAGATGACTTTTAACTTTTGGGCATGTTATCTCTATGCTAGAGACTAGTTGTGTCAGAATTTAATACCAATCTCTCTCTATTTATATTAGTTTATTTACAATACTTTACACGTACAATAATTTGATACTCTTGGCCCCCTGTGACTTTTCTACAATATAAATTCTATCTTATACTTAATAACCGCAAACACATTACCGTTTTTCTAGCCCGTCTCTGACCGTATTTCTAGCTCGGACTCTCCTAGCGTTCTCCTCATGGTCTGAAGATCTCACCGCAAGTCCTTACCACACAATTAAGGTCCCAGTTACTGGTGGCAGTCGGGACTTCTCGCGGTATATAATAATAATTAAACCTTATAGACACAAGATGTTTCTCGCCACTCAGAGAATCTCCTTCTTGTCAAAGTGTTACCCAGCACTTGCTGTAGTTTCACCCAGTCCATGTCATAATGACATTCTGAACTCACATCTCTATATTGAAAGTTGTTTGAAATGAGTGCCCAATTAGATTGTTGTAACGCATATTTCCTTAATTTGTAACAATAAATGTTTGAGCAAGACAATGTAATAATCTACAGTACGTAAAATTAGAACATCCCGCACAGCTGAAAATGTTCATAATATGCAGAAAAAGGAAGTCCTTACCATTATATGGGATATTACAATTTGTTACAATGATAATTTTTTTATAATAAATCAATAAAAATACATTAAATGGTCTTAGAATATTGAAAGAACCAATTCATGTATGAGAATAGTTCTTTTTGCTATTGACATAATTGTTGCAACATAGAGAACATTGGTATATAAGGGAAGAAAATTCATTTAAACAAATTTACAATTTTAATCCTACGAAACCCGTTACAATTGGAAAAAATTGTTTTTTACTTCCTCAGACAAAGAAAATGCTTTAATTTTTACGAGAACTTAATAGTGTGAGCAGAGCATAATTCATTTCAAATAGTCAGCTCCCTTGCAGAACTGAAATGTCTCATGAGGTTGGGTCCCAGAAGAATGAACGGAAAATGAAGTCCAATTTGAACAAGATTTCGTCATTCAAGTGTGAATCAGTTTTAAAATATTTTTTAATTAAAGCAATTTAAAATGAACTTTAAATCGGAAACTTGGAATTGCTTTGGAATTTTAATACTCACGTGAAGAGATGAACTGTATGTAGTTTCCTGTCACTAGTTTCTTTTCAGTTTACATCTAATTATTGAGAAATAAATAATTGTCACAAAGACGTCCGTACAAGTGATTAATTCCCTTGATGGTGATAGGTACGAATAGGTATAATTATTTAAAAATTATGTTTAAAAATCGAGAAAAACTTGCTCTAATCTTTGAGTAAAGCATTGAATTGGTACAGAATGACATTCAGCACACGTGAAATGCTTGTTAAGTTCGCATATTGCTTTAAGAAAGAAAATTTTTATATCCACACAAACTACACTACTGGCCATTAAAATGGCTACATCAAGAAGGCCACATGCTAAAGACATGAAATTTAAACGACAGGAAGAAGGTTCTGTGATATGCAAATGATTAGCTTTTCAGCGCATTCAGACAAAGAAGCGCCGGTAGCGACTCCTACAATGTGCTTAAATGTGGAAATTGTTCAGCCGGTTTCTCCTACACAAATTGCATTTGAACGTTGTTGCCTGTTGAGTTGATGTTGTGATGCCTCATGTAAGAAGCAGAAATGAGTACCAGCACGTTTCTGACTTTGATAAAGGTCGAATTGTAGCGTACCGGTATTGTGGTGTATCGCAATTGTGGTATTGTTGCTCGCATCGGTCGATGTCCAATGACTGTTAGCAGAATATCGATGGGTTCAGGACGGTAATATGGAATGCCATGCTGGATCTCAACGGCCCCCTATCACTAGCAGCCGAGAAGACCGGCATGTTACCCGCATGGCCTTAATGGATCACATCTTAATGGCAGCCACATCACGAGCAGCAAGAATTGGGGTCGTTTGCAAGACAACAAGTGTCTTCATGAACAGTTCGACGACGTTTGCAGCAGCATGGATTCTCAGCTTGGAGATCATGGATGTGACTACCCTTGGCACTGCATCACAGACAGGAGCGTTTTCAACGGTGTGATCGAATCCAGGTTCTGTTTACAGTATCAAATTGGTCGTATCCGTTTTTAGCGGCATTGTGGTGAACGCACATTGGCAGCGTGCATTCGTCGTTGTCATACTGGACCATCATCTAGCGTTATGGTGTGGGGTGCTATTGGATACATGTCTCGGTCACCGCTTGTTCGCATTGACGGCACTTTGAACAGTGCACGTTACATTTCTGGTGTGTTACGACCCGTAGCTCTACCGTTTATTCGAACCCTTTGAAACCCTACGCTTCAGCAGGATAATGTACGACCACATGTTGCCGGTATTGCACGGATCTTTCTTGATACGAAAAATGTTCGGCTGTTGCCCTGGCCTGCACGTTCACCAGATCTCTCGCCGCCTGCACGTTCACCAGATCTCTCCAATAGAAAACATCTGGTCCATAGTTGCCGAGCGACTGGCTCGTCATCATATGCCAGTCACTACAGTTGATGAGCTGTGACATCGTGTTGAAGCAGCATGGGCATCTGTATCTGTACATGCCATCCAATCTCTCTGTTTGACTGAATGTCCAGGCATATAAGTGCTGTTATTACTGCCAGAGATGCTTGTTCTAGGTACTGGATTTTTCAGGATCTGTGCACCCAAATTTCTTGAAAATTTAATCACTTGTCATTTCCAGTATAATATGTGTCCGATAAATGTCATTTTGTTAACTGCATTTCTTCCTGGTGTAGCAATTTTAATGGCCAGTAGTGTATTTCTGAGTAATCTGAGTAGTGAGTTCTGAGTAGTGTATTTCTGTGTAAACTTTATTTTCAAATAGTTTTTCTTCTGAAATCGAAAGTATGTCATGAATAGATGTTTGGCTTGTCGCTCTACGGTCATCTTGTGCACACTTTAGGCTAAACAGACCGGGACCTACAGTTTAAAGTGGATTCCGAACCACTACCAACATCCATGGCACTGCCGGGATTCGAACCCGAAACCTGTGGTACCGAGCGCCAGAGCGCTAGCCACTCGGCCAACAGGACCCTGTCATGAATAGAGGAAACCGTATAAAATACTGCATCTGGTACTATATGGTCGCTTATGTACGTACATACGTACATAAAGCAAAACATTTAAATTAAATGTTAAATTTGTTTATAAGAAATAAAGACAAAAAGGCCTTGATACCATAGATATGTTCTCACAAGGTAATCTTGCAATAGCATACGCCGATGGATCTTCTGACAAATTCCTCAATAAGGGAGGTGCAGGCATTTTCTTTCTAATTCCAAATAGAAGTAAATACCCTCATAAAGTGAACACAGGCCTGATAGCTTCAAACTTCACCAGCGAGTTCATAGCAATTAAAGAGGCTGTTGCTTTATATGTAAATGACTCAAATATTTCAGGCCTCACTGACGGATTAGGGATTTTTTCTGACTGCAAGTCAGCTCTGGAAGCAATTAAAAATGGAGATACTAACATCACTTAAGCGATAAATGTTCTGCTCGAGACTCTACATTGTAGAGGGAAATCATGTCCTCTTCAATGGATTCCTGCACATGTCAACATTGAGGGCAACGAATGCGCTGACTCTTTAGCCAAAGAAGGCAGGGACAATGATCAACCCAGGACTACCGTCACACTTGCAGTTGCCAAAACCTGATTAATTCCTCATAGTTTTAAGAAACCAACTCATCACGGACTTTAACTGCCCTAAGAAGTTGACATCAGTTATCAGCAGACTCAGAACTAATAATTACAGAGGGATGAAGATTCTTCCAGACAATAGCAAGGAATACATCCCCTGCAGAAATTGCCCGAACGCTTTTCTAACACCTAAGCACATTCTAGAGTGCCCAGCACTCACTCCCATGTTTTGCAATTGGGTAGGGTGCCAATCGAGGCCAACTTAAGAGATGTCCCGTATAGTGAAGCGGCGCCATTGCTAGCGGCTGCTATCGTGAAGACTTTTGACTTGATCTAACTTTAATAATAACATTTTAAATCTATGGACACGATAACAACAACAAAAACAACAAGAAATAAAGATTGTTCAACAAAAGAAGGAATGAATGAAAAATTTCTCCGCGCAGAATGATTTGTGTTTACCTATGAATGCGTAGTTCTAACGATTATAAAAACAAGCAGCAGTTCTTTTTTACTGCGATTTCGAATCGGATGGAACGGTTCAGCGAATCCGTTCTCCTCGAGTAACGATATTAAAACAAGTGACAAAAGAATAAAATGACAAGTGACAAACAAAATTTTTTCATTATAAGACTATTCAAATGAACTTGAAATGCTTGAATTATTTGATGTAATTTTAAATTCAAAGACCTAATACAAGATGCATATAATGATAATAATATGGATTGAAAGGAATTTAAACAATGATCACGGAAATACAATTAACTAAAACATTTCCTCTATTTATGAATAAATAAATACATAATTTCCTTAAAAGTACGTTTTTATTACGGAACTGTATTTATAGAGGAACTGAAACAAATGCCTACAATGAAAACAATTTAATTTAATAAATATTACCAAAGCATAGCATTGAATAAGCATTACCAAAGCATATTCCAAAAGCACAGTTCAAGTAGTAGGATATATTATTATATTTTCATTTATTCAACATTTTGCTTCCACATAAAATTGTAGTCAATTTCTACAACAAATGGCACATTTTACCCACCATCGATAGCAGTAGTGAAAAAAGGAAATATTTAAGCTTATATGCCTTCAGGCCAATTATTTCCCGCCTGTAATCCATAGGTTTTATTTTCAATCTGAAAAAATAAAGATATATATTTCGAGCAGGGTATAATCCGCCAAGTGTTATTTTTGCGTCGTTAAAAATAAAACATGTACATCTAGCAGGCAGTTTTTTTTCTTTTTTGGCTCGAAAAATAAAAGATCTACACTTGTTTTTTGTGCTAAAGAACATGTCTATGGATCGTAGGCAGTGGTCTATAATCCACGTTAGAGCGCATAATCAACGGGTTATAGGCAAAAATTACTGGAAATACGAAAGAATGGACGTCCACATAATCAAATGTCTGATCTTGTCTTCAGAAGCAGCATGGAATTCATTCAGGATTGGACAAATTTCGATGGAAAATTCACGGCAAAGAGTGCTTCGTTATACGTATTTTGAATCCAACCATTAAGAACACTTTTTATCCAGAGGAAATTTATGTATCAAAACATTTAGATTTGCATTTTTGCAGAACTATTGCAAAAAAATGCACCCAATAGTAATTTAGAGTAGAGGGTATCAAATCAACATAGTGTGGTATCTAGTTGTACTAGGCATAGGCTTGATGAGTTTTGCAGAAATTAATAATCTTTGTTATTTTAATACAGGCGAATGACTCAAAGAAGTCAGAATTTTTTTTATATGAAAAAAACATTCACTAAGGTAAAAAATCCATTTTCTGCATTTTTTTTTTTAGATAATTACCCATGTTCTATTTGCTGTCACTCCTTTAAATATCTGAAGCCGACCTTAATAATTTAAGTAACTCAATGAAATAATTGTCCATCCAAATAGAAAGAAAAACTAAGTATAATTTTTTTTATAATATTTCAAACTTTTTAGTTTCTAATCCTACTGAATCTAGCAACATGTCAAAAATCACAAACAATTTCCAAGTAAGTTGAAAGTACATTAAGATACAGTAATATCCTAGGAAAGAGTTGTTGTAGTTGGCAAGTTGGTTGTTGTGGTGTGTTAAATTTGTATGAGCGTGTATTTCATTTAAAATTAATAAAATTTTAATATTTAAATTTTAAAATATGTGTATAAAACTGATGAATTAGCGTGAAAGAGATAAGAATTTATTCTATAAAATCGGAAACGAGGAAGATTCTGAGATCTATAAGCTTCCACCTGACAAAATTGTGATTGGCACGGCTTGTTAGCAACCGCGCTTAAAAATAGCAAGTGTTGCAAATGACAAGTGTTTGGCATATTTCCTGGACTGTTATGACATGATCTGCGTCAGGATGTGTGTCAAAGGAGCGCGTCACCGACGTCTCCAGACGAGGCGAGGCAGATTAGTGTGGCGGAAATCATCGATTTCCTCCTCTGATCCTGACAACTTTGCTCAAGCATTACTTCCCCCCCTCTCTCAACAATGCAGGATAATCAAAAGCCGATTGAGAATTCCCCCTGACTTCGCCACCCTCCAGTAGCTTTTCTGTTGTCTCAATCGATCAGTAGGTGAGAATTGTTGCAGGGATGAATGCGTCCGATGTGGTGCTTTCGGAACAAAAAGTGGATTGAGATCAAAGAGTAGTAACGAGCGATGATATAAATTTGGAAGAATAAATAAAGAGTTTTTGAAAGAAAATAAAAATGGGTCTTACTTTTTGGGCACAGTAGATTTTTAAGATTTTTATTATTTGAATTTTGTTTCTTTGTAAATGTTGTGAGTTATTGTTACAAATATTATATAGGGTACTAGGGAATAAATGTCCAAATAAGTGTTTTCGACTTTTTTTTTATTTATTTATTATCCGTGCCACATTTTCATAAAGATGAGTACCCATCACAACATGTTTCATTTAACATATTCATATATATATCACAGTAATGATGTATTTTATTATCTCTCATGTAATTGACAAACTCAGAGTCTTATTTAATTTTTTTTCAGTGTAACACCAGTAAACAATTATTATAGGTACGAATGCGTGCAAACAAGTAACAATTATTACAGGGATGAATGCGTTGATACTTTGTGACTTTTTCGCCAAAAATGAAACCCATATCGTTTCACAACCATCGTATTCACATCGTGCGACTTGTGGCTATTCCCTAGACTCAAAAGACCTCTTCGGGAACACCGTTTTGAGTCGATTGAATAGATTCAACTTGAATCGGCTCGCGCTTTGAGGGCCATCTTTGCCTGGGGAAACGTGTCCATATCATGTCGCATGGATGAGCATTTACCTTTTCAAAAGACGCTGTAGCCGAAGGATCTTCTGCTAACTCGTTGAAATCAAGCATCATAACGAATGCAGTCTATCACCACTGTTCAAAGTTTCGTGGCTGCACGGAGCCAACAGCTCATGGGGCTCTTGTCTTGAGCTTTGACGCTCGGAGACTGCTCTTTCTTCATCTGGGCCCTCCAGCACTTATTTACCTTCGTCGTCCGCTGTCTTTGCTACGTTTTTTTCTTCTCTCTTGATTCCTCTTTCCATCTCCCCTTTTATAGGTCATTTTAAGTGGGTGGGGAGGGGGGACATATGAAAAAAAAAAACCTTACTAAACCTTATTATCATTATATTACCTTAATAAAAATATTGCTCATACTGACACAACAGCCTTTCATACTAGAGTTGGCGATGTATCACCTCTTGGCTTCTTTTCTACACCTATTTCCTCAAAATGACATTTATGTACTTTGTACATTAATTTACAAGGCTTATAAATCAAATATATTTATGACACGCAGATAAATTCTGTCTCATAAAAATAAAGAAACAGTAAAATATTCTTAATAAATTACATGTATTAAAATACACAGTGCAGTCACATTAATGTGACCGCCACCTACTTTCGACGTCAACGTGAAATAAACAATCACAAAAGGCAGGTGGCAGCTGTAATAATAAGGATCATAATAAACAATTCCTTTAAAAGTTCAATCTATCAAAAATATACCTATAATATAAAAATAAAGAATATTTGGAAACATTCCAGTTGCATTTATTACTTGAATATTTGAAAACAACAAAATATTTGTTTTGAATGATAAGATTTATGACAGGAGTGATTTGATTATTGGATTGTCATCAAAATCCTATCCATCGTATGATAGGATTTTTGTTTTTTTCCCGCCAATAATATAGATATCAGCTGAAAAACAACCTTGAAATATAAGCAATAACAATTTTATTATATATAATGGAAAAATGACGATTATTTACAAACATTCAATTTACATTTATTCAGAATTTTAAAAAATGAAGCATTTGCTTTGAAAATCTTTGTAAGAGAGGATTCTTCCCTCTTTTCCTTTCGCACATGGATGGGCACCAAAACTCTTCAAACTACCATCGCCTAAATTAAGCTACAAAATATAAAATAGATGGAAAAAAATTAAATGTAAATTGATTAAAATATTAGATGGGTCTTATAGCTGTTTATTAAATAAAAATTAACGGTTAAACATGCTACATTATGATATAGGGTACGATCTATATCATATATTGGTTGCATATAATCCATAAAATTATTTGTAAAACGTTATATAATTAACAAATATATGAATTTTTAAGCATCAGTAAATAGTATAAAGCTTTCCATTCAAAAAATTTCTCGACGCATGTATACTCAGTCTTATTTAATCTTTTTTTCCGTGTAGCACAATTATTATATGTAAGAATGCGTGTAAACAAATAGCAATTATTATAGGGATGAACGCGTCCAACGTACTTTCGGACAAAGTGCATTGAGATCAAAGAGTAGTAACAAAATAGAAAGCCCTTCCCTATTCGGAAGGAACAGAATGTTGAGACCAGCATCTCCCGTACTTTCCTTTCTAGAGTTGGCGATACATCCCCATTTGACTCCCTTTTCTACAGCTGTTTCCTCAAAAAGACATTTATTTAGTTTATGCATCAATATAGAACTGTTTATTAATGTTAAAATATTTATGAGATACTGATAAATTTTGCCTTCTGAAGTTGTGTCCAGTTCCATACCAATCAGTGGAAGAATGGTTTTGTCAAGCCATTTACCGAAGTGTACTTTCTGTCATAAGTGAACTTTTTTAAACAAAATTATCTATATTTGGGTTAGATATTGAAGATTCTAACAAAATTAGGGGTTTTAGATGTATATCACTTAACCTTGAACGATATTTTGATTTTATTATGATCCTTATATAAAGTGTTTGTTCATGTATGCTGATCCATACCGACAAGCATATCGTACAACCAAATTGGGTAAATTTAGAAAATTGTTTGTAGGTACAAATTTCCAAAATTCAACATAATTTGGAAAAATAAATAGTTGAAATAAGTTCTTTGTATTTGCTTTTCAATGTAGTATGACGCTGTAATTTGAATTTGGATTTCAAGTAACCCTTTTGAAGAGATATTGAAAAAGGATTTGTGAAAAGATCAAAAATTTTTATCATCTTGGGAACCATCAAATCTAACATTAAATGAACCCTGCAAAATGAATGTTAAATTTTTTAAATCTATCATAGTTCAAAGCATTATTGATTTTGATAGCTAAATTCTGCATTGATAGCTAGGTCTGCATTAATGTGAAATGTATTAATCCTTTTTCTCCAAATTCGAGACAAAAAAAAAAGCCAAAAGTTTATTCCCCAAAAAGAAGATATATGACCAATTAGGGTGGGGAAAATATAATGTTTTGCATGTAATCGTAAATTTAAATTATTTAAATGTCCCATGATATCTGTAAAAAAACTAAACCCATTAATTTTCTAGTTTAAATTTCTTTTCAAGAATTTCATCCAAAATCCTTTAAATTTGTAATTTTCTAGCACCTTATATAGTACGAAAAAAGAGTCGCATTTCAATTCTTTTTAAGATTCGACATTGTCAACATTCGATGCACATGAATGATTCGACTCAATTTGAATGAAAGCTCAACAGATTCAATGTTTATGTTGTTATTTTTCAGAATAAACATTTCTTTTCCGTAATCATATCACAAGAATATTATCTCTATTCGTTGTTATGAACGTGAATGTTTTTCTTTCTTGTTTTTTTTTTTTTTACTTAATCTCTTTCGAATTTTCCACTAAACATCTTTTCCTGCTTGCTTTATGGAATGGATTGTTTTGCATTTCGTAATTTTATAAGGCAATCAGTCTGCCAGAGAGGAAAAGTTTTAATTGCAGTCCAGAGGTAGTCAGCCCAAATGATTTTAAGGGCACTTTGGAAATGCATGCTAACTCCGCGGGCTGCATATAAAATTATATATCCTTATATTAGATTTAGATACACTATAGACATTTTTGGAAGAAAAATTGAAACATAGTTATTCTTATCGTGTTTACTATTATTCTTACATGTAAACATAGATAATATAATAATAATGATACTAAATGCACATTATAAAGAAATATATAACACTAAAAATGAAATCAGTAAAAAATATATAAATATCAACGTATAATATATAAATAATAAATATATAAAATAATATATTTAAAAATAAATTAGATTTAGACCCACTATAGACATTTTTGGAGGGAAAAATTGAAACATAGTGAGTTATTACTATTGTGTTTACTATTATTCTTACATGTAAACATAGATAACATAAATAATAATGATACTAGATGCACATTGTAAAAAGAAATATAGAACACTCAAAATGAAATATAATAAATATATAAAAGAAATGAAATCATTAAAAAATATTTATTTTACTAGTGCGATATGTGTTTCTCGACTCTTTCACTTAGCTCTCATAATTTCAACAGTTATTTTTTAAATATATAGCTGCACACATAATATTTTTTTTTTCAATTCCTTCTATTAGCTCACACTCTCCCTATATATATCTTGTTCAAATTTTCAATCGTTAATAAAGTACTTCTTACTCATTTCCTCAAGTTCAAATACATTTTTTTCTTGTAGTGGATGACACTGGATGTTAATACAGTTTTTTTCAAATATTAATTCAGTAATTAAATTTAATTAATCAATTATATATTTTTTACATTTAAGTTGCATATATCTACCAATAGATGGCGCCAGATAAACTTAAAAAAATGAATGAAAATTATATATAAAGGACTTGCTGCAATTAAGTGAAAAAAGAGTAGGAATTGACTTTAAACAATTTTTTTCACATTGCTTGTTATAAATTGATTTTCATTACTTTGGCCATTGTAAAATATATTTTGTGAAATTGTTATTAATCTCACGGGCCGTAAAAATATTCAAGGTTTATTCAGGGCCGTATGGGACAGCGGGGCGCTTGTTGGCTACTCCTGTTGTAGTGTAACATTGAAGATGCATTTTCTTTGACATATAAACTTTAACATGGTTTTTCTCTATATATCTACATTTCTGGTAAAAGAAATTGTTATTGAGTGCATTAATAAATAAAGTACAGTAATTAAATTTATGAAATTGCACATAACAGATTCTCAGGTAGTTTAGTATTTTTCAAATCTACTTTTAATTATAAATTGTGTTTAGCAATAATATCCTTATTATTTGAGACCAATTCATTTGAAAAAAAAAAAATGCAAAAAATAAAAACAATACAATAAAAATTATATAAAATAAAATAAAATATAAAAAATGAGATTTGCTTAAATATATTCAGCATAAAATTTAAAAAAAATCGTACAATTACAATTTCAAAGCCTTATCTATAGGATTACAACATTCCATTTTCAAGTTTTCTTTGTTTAGAGAAACGCTTCTGCCTTCTAGGAAAATGTGAGGAACTTTTTTAATAGCTTAGTTTAATAGATGCCTTTTACCGTCCCGTGACTCACTTGAGCAAGAAAAGTACCCGTTTCATGATTTGTTTCTTCTTAAAGCATGCAATCGCAAATGTCTATCACACATCGAGTCATTAGATCAATCATACAATCATCCCATCAATCATAAAACGAATCTTCATATCAATCACACAATCATTACATCAATCACATAATGAATCATCACATCAATCACACATCGAGTCATTAGATCAATCATACAATCATCATATCAATCATAAAACGAATCATCATATCAATCACACAATCATTACATCAATCCCATAACGAATCATCACATCAATCGCACAAGTCATTACATCATCACATTAATCATACAAAGAATCATCTCATCATCACATCAATCATACAAAGAATCATCACATCAATCATACAAAAAGAATCCTCCCATCAATCACACATCAATTATACAAAGAATCATCACATCAATCACACATCGAATCATCACATACTCATATCAATCCCACAATCATCACATCATCATATCAATCACACAAGTCATCATATCAATCATACAAATAATTAAAAAAACAATTTTCACTTCAATCACTTAACGAATCTTCACATCAATCACACGAGTCATCACATCAATCATACAAAGAATCATCACATCAGTCATACAAAGAATAGAAAAAAACCAATCCTCACATCAATCACATAACGAATCATTACATCAATCACACAAGTCATCACATCAATCATACAAAGAATCATCATATCAATCACCCATCGAATCATCACATACTCATATCAATTACACATCCAATCATCACATACTCATCCTCATATCAATCACACAATCCTCATATCAATCACTTAACGAATTATCTCATCAATCATACAAAGAATCATCACATCAGTCATACAAATAATTAAAAAAAAAAAACCCAATCTTCACATCAATCACTTAACGAATCATTACATCAATCACACAAGTCATCACATCAATCATACAAAGAATCATCACATCAATGACACATCGAATCATCACATACTCATATCAATCACACAATCATCACATCAATCACTTAACGAATCATCTCATCATCCCATCAATCATACAAATAGTCATCACATCAATCATACAAAGAATCATCACATCAATCACACAACGAGTCAACCCCTCACACAACAGGAAGGCCGCAAGTAACCATCAAGCTTTGATGGTTTTAGTAAATAATGTTAGTTTACCAAATATAAATTTTACGATGTGATACTAAAGCACAATGGCGTGGCAATAAATTACGATAGGAAATGCTAAATTTTTTTGTCATATTATGACATGAAAGCACCTATGAAATCGGCATCTATAAGCTGTTCAGGATTCGACTGTTACGTTTTCATTTCCACATTACAATGTTAATAACTCCCAAATTGTACATAATTGGGAAAATACGTACGTTATCAGTGGGCCGCTAGACGGTAAATGAAGTGTTTTGCATAATTAAATTTAAACTTATAAA
Source organism: Caerostris extrusa (assembly GCA_021605095.1). NCBI lineage: Eukaryota > Metazoa > Arthropoda > Arachnida > Araneae > Araneidae > Caerostris > Caerostris extrusa. The sequence goes on from BPLR01018685.1 coordinate 14,693, forward strand.
AAAAAAAATTTCTATGAAAACTGTAAGAATAATAACTCGTGTAAGAACTGAGTATAATTAATTAAAAATACTTTTTCTTCGGTAATATTTAAAATTAATTAAAATAACAACCGCGAAATATTTCTTAACTGTTATAGATATTTTATATCAAATGTAGACGATGCAACTTTTATATACAAATTAATTCACAATTAAACGCTTTTACATTTGTTAAATGAATTACTTCGATTTTCAAAAGATACATTTTTTTCTTTTCGAATACTTATTTCAATCTATATCTATAAAAATATTTTCGCGAAAGTAATGTCTCTACTATTTTTAGGAAATATTTACTAACATTTTAAAATAAATTTCATATGTGATGATTAGCGGATTTCATTTTTTTGAATGCAAAACAAAATGATACATAGCCTTCATCGCAAGAAAATAAAATAATAAAATCGTTTAAAAAGATAAAAACATATTTTTTTTAAATTATTGAAAATGCACTGAATGAAGCAGTATTCAAAGCAACGGTTGCTGTTCGTTTCCTAATAAAATTATATTTACACTCATGTCCATAAATTGAGGATAATGAAGTTCATGCAAAGAAAGAGACAGAAGCAAAAACAAATTTGACTTATTTGTAAAGTCTATTTATTAAACAAAAGGTAAAGAGCAAAAAAGATGCTATATGTTTGACATAATTAATAAAAATTGCGATTTTTACTCCCTGGAGCAAATTTCAAAAAAGAACCTATTTACAAAAAACAGTATAACATGGTTAGTATGATGGTTAATATGGAGTATGTCTCCCGGACGATGCAATACAGGCCTTACAACGCCTAGGCAAGCTGAGTATCAAATTATCAATCTGATCTTGGGGAATATTACACCACTCATCAAGCAATGTCCTCCGAAGTTCCGGTTGACAGGTGGGAGGGGGTTGACGGGCTGCAATTCGTCGGCCAAGTATATCCCACACATGCTCTATTGGATTCAAGTCCGGTGAGTATGCTGGCCAATCCATACGGGTGATATCCTCCAATTGAAGGCATTCGTCTACAATGTTTGCACGGTGAGGACGGGCGTTGTCATCCATAAACAGAAATTCAGCACCCATGGCGCCCCGAAACAAACGTACATGTTGTTCCTGAATGACATCCCGATAGATTTGGCCTGTCAACGTTACACTCTGAACATGCAAGTCAGCTCTGGAACCAAGAATAATTCCTCCCCAAACGAGCCATCCTGCACCACCGTAACGGTGTCGTTCAATGGTGTTCTCTTGGTGGTAACGGGTACCTGGCGCTCTCCATATGAAAGTCCGGCGAGAATCAGACTGAAAACTAAACCTGGACTCGTCGGAAAACAACACACCAGACCACTGTTGCGGTGGGTGTCCACAATGCATGCTCTCTACTCCAGGTTAATCTCAGGCGACAGTGAGTTGCGGTAAGTGGAACACATCTGACAGGCCTACGAGCATATAGACCAATGTGCCCTAAGCGTCTGTATACGGTCTGCCTTGAAACTGTCGTACCGGTAGCTGAAGAAAGCTGACGAGACAGGTCTGATGCTGTGCTCCGTCTGTTTCTTTTGGCAGTAACTGCTAAATATCGGTCCTCATTCGGCGTTTTAACTCGGGGGCGACCTGTGCTGTAACATCTACTCACATTATCATCATCTTGGAATTGTTGCCAAAGCCTGTAGAGATGACACTCTGGGCGATTCCAAGTTCCTCGGATACTTCTAGCTGGGTACGTCCACATTCCAGTCGTCCGATAATTCTACCACGTAAAAATCATCCAAATGCTTCCTTTGTGCCATAACTATGCGGTTATTGCACTGAAAGGCCTTTAAAGCGCTTGTGAACAATTTTATTTCTTTGCCACCATTCCTTATATACCCCTATCTTACACTCTCGTCACTGTGACGTACTATCCGCGCCATCTGGTGGTTTCCTGTAATTTGCATATTCTTCTTCAAGATGTGTGTGATAATTCTACAGGTGAAATTTTTATTTTAGTGTTCAATTTCTGTGTGATTCTGAATTATCCTTAATTTATGGACATGAATGTACTTTAATCATACATTATGTATTTGTCAAATCCAAAATATTTAAAATAGGTAAAAAAAAAGAGGCGCTTGGTACCACATGTTCTGGGTTCGAGTCCTGGCAGTGCCAGGTATGTTTGCAGTGATATTCGGGATCCACTTTAAACTGTACGTTGCAGGCTAACATGACTGTAGAGCAGAGCATTGAGCGTAGGGATGACATCCCTACCCTGTAAAACGAAGACGTCTCCTGTCTAGAAATCTTCCAGTAGGCAGATGACCTTGGCCCACCATGGAGCTGTTGCGCCAATCCTGATGATGAAAACAAAAAGAGAAAAGCATGTACTCTTTAAATAATTTCAAAACTACTTTGTTATTTCAGGTTAGGCACAGCTTATTTATTACTTTCTGTAGCTGTCTTCGGCTTAGTTGAAGACGAGATCTATGTAGCCCTGCCGTTGCATTTCATTTCACCCATCTGACGGATGTGTCACATTTATAAAGTCACTTATTTCCAATTTATAGCCTCCAATTTCACTTTACCTCCATATTACCACTTGGATACAGTAGTACCTCTAATAAAAATAAGCTGTTATGTTTACCATATCAGAAATGTTTCTGTTCACTACAGTTATGATATTCTTGTCTATTCAATTTAAGAGCTTTCTCGTTGTGATTTTTCTTCATGAGCGATAAATGACCATTGAAAGTTTCAAGGCATGGGCCTGAATGGCCGAGTGGCTAGCGCTCTGGCGCTCGGGACCACAGATTTCGGGTTCGAGTCCCAGCGGTGCCATGGATGTTTGTAGTGGTTCGGAATCCACTTTAAACCGTAGGTCCCGGTCCTAATAGGGATCGTAGAGCATTGCGGGGGCATTGTTACTCCGCGTCCGTGGCTTATCTTCAAGTTAAACGCGCCCCTTGGGTAGTGCTAGTGAGTAACGCCTGTGCAGCGTTTGCCTGAAGACATCCAAGACCAAGCTGTCTAAGTGTTTGCCAGCTGCATTAGAAAAAAAAAGTTTCAAGGCATTGCATGAAATCTCTGTTCTGGGTACAATTAGCACCGATATTGATCGATTATGTTTATGTCTAGTTGACATGTTATAGTGTTATAATACGTCTAATTAAAATTTAATGTCTAATTAATTTCAAAGCATGGCATAAACTTTTTGTTCTGATTACCGTTCGCCCCGATATTGATTGATCATGTTTACGTCTAGTTGACATGTTGTTGTGTTATAATTGAAATTAATTACCACCTATTCGCGGATAATAAGGAAGAAAATTAAAACATCAGAAGAGTAACTTCTTCCGCTTGCGATTTTGTATGGTTTTGTTTTGCATGAGACAGACTAACCTTCGTTCCCCAAATGAACACACTGAATACTCAGCTCATTGGATACCTGATTAGCCGAGGGACAGCAAATTCTGAAACTAACATTTGAACACCAGTCGAAGGACTCGAAGCATTTTAGATACTACTGTGTCCAAAAAGTAAGACCAATTATTTTTTTTTTTTTCAAAAACTCTTTATTTATTCTTCCACATTTATTTCATCGCCTTCAAAGTAATTCCCACCGGACACAATGCACTAATGCCAGCTTGTTTTCCAATCCTCAATGCGTGCTAAAAAGTCATCGGCAGGGATGGCCTTCAAAGCGCGCCGAATCATGTTGAATCTCTTCAATCGACTCAAACCAGTGTCCCCGGAGTGGTCTTTTGAGTTTAGGGAATAATCAGAAGTCTCACGGTGTGAATACGGTGGTGATTGTGGAACGATATGGATTTACGTTCTTACGTTCATTTTCGGCGAAAAAGTCACGAAGATTTAATGCAGTGTGAGCTGGCGCATTCAATGTTTTCGGTACCCATCGAGATTTGACGCGTTTGAGGCCTTTGACCTTTTGAATTGACCTTGGAATTTTGAATTGACCTTTTGAAATTCCAACATCATCAGCAAGGGTCACTAATTGAAAATCGACGGTTTGCAAGTACCCAATCTTTAATTTTTGGACGTGAGCTTCGCTGTTGAGGTGGAGGGTCGACCAGAGGGCTCTTCGTCTTCAACGCGTTCTCTACCTTCTTTGAACTGTTTATACCATTTCTAAAGATTTCTTTTAAATGCAGGAATACTCACTGAATGCCTTCTGCAACATTCTATAAGTTTCCACAAACAAAATTGAATGCAAGTTCTTTGCTCAATGAATTCAGACATTACAAAAATCGCCGGAATCAGTTTTAGCTTCTTACAAAGCCAAGCGTAACTAAAACATGAATATTTCGACGTCGAATTTCACACAGATGTCAATGACAGTGCCAACAACGTAAAAAAAAAAACAATTGAATTTTCATAAGCGTTAGAATTTTAAATTGAAAAGGGGTCTTACTTTTGGAGACAGTAGTATAACCACTTTCTGCTCAGTAAGAGTTTTATTGGAGCTACTGTTTTCAAATCTTTGGTCTAACCGTACATCATCATTTAATATTGTGATCGAATAGAATATTTTTTTGAAATGTTCATACTTGATAGTTTGCAATTTTTATACTAATCATAAATAAAAAAAAAAAATAAACCACAAAATATAGGAGGTTTTTTAAAGCAAGTATTGTTTTGAAATGTGTTCCACTGCAGCGTTGCGATCGCTTTTCCGCACATGCGTATTAAGTATTTTCATCTACCGACTGTGCATAGACGCCATTTTGGAAGCATTCACTTGTGCCAGTGTTGATTTATGAGCATTTGAATTGCCTCCGATGATTAAAAACCTCTTCGACTGTAAAGTACGCGCCGTTATTTATTTCACAAATGCAACACAGAAGAAAGTATCCGAAATTCATCGACATATGAATGTAGTGTATGGGTAAAACGCTGTGAGTAATGGAATGATTAGAAATTGGGTTGTACATCTGAAGATGGGCATACAAACATTAAAGAAACATGCATAGCTCACAACCGAAACTCAAGATTGAAACAACAGACCATATCATGGAGGCATTCAACTTCACCCAAGATCATAAAGTTCAAGTAAACAATTTCAATCTAAAAAAAAATCATGCAAAACCATGTGCAATCATCGTACAATCAAAAAATCCTGGTTTTTTTTTTTTGAGAGGCAAAGGGATTTGCTTCAGGTTTGCCGCGTCTCGAGGTAACACAACATCGTCCAAATTAAACTAAAAGTGTGACGTGCTCAATATCAAGTACTTGTTTTTCTTCAGGACTATGCTTGTCCATACACTTCTGATTAAACTTATTTGATAACCTTCCACATAACTCAGACTTAATCCCAATGAATTACTTGTTTTTATATTTAAAGAAGCACTTTGGTGGAAATTACTACGGTGAAGCTTGTGATGTCAAAATGGATGTGCTGTTAAGATCTGGAGGAAGCAGTTTCCTATAAGGTTAACATTCGGAAGCTGTCCGTACGATATATTAAGTGTAAGTGGAAATGATGTAGACAGGTAGATTGTGTCCGAAACGATACTTAAAAAAACATCCCTCGTACTTCAAAATTCTTTTTTGAAATGAAAAAATTAACTACTAAAATTTACAATTATAAACAACTACAACTAAAACTTAACAATCATCAAACATTTCAATTTCATAGGCTATGTATTGAATGAGACATGTATTTTAAAGAGAATTTTTTCAAAACATGATGGGTTGTTAAAAATGTTATTTTAGCAAAGAATTCGTGCGCAACTTTCTTTCGCAAATGCATGGCAGAGACAACCTATTTCAATATTTCGATCTTCTAACTGAAGTTACCTTCCAGAAGAAAATAACTTCAAAATGCAGAAAAATTAAAGTTTGTGTTTAATCAAAAATTGTTCCAGATCGTCATTTATCTTCGGGTATCTTTTTTCTACATGGGAAGAACCTCATGTTAAACAGCACCCAAGAGTTTGAGTAGCTGAAAATCACAAGAATCAAATAATTCTAAAACTTCATCCCCTGACAAGTTCTTTATCTTGGCCTATTTTGGCACTTGAAGGACTCCGACTCTATGCCAACATTTTATTTCATAGTATTAATTTTATTTTCCGTTAACAATAGATATTCATCGACAATAAAAATTAACAATAGATAGTATTCATATATATTCCTCATATTATAGATTCAATAGATATTCATCAAATTACAGATTCAATAGATATTCATAGATATTCATCGACAATAAAAATTAACAATAGATATTCATCATATCATAGATTCAATAGATATTCATCATATCATAGATTCAATAGATATTCATCATATCATAGATTCAATAGATATTCATCATATCATAGATTCAATAGATATTCATTGACAATAAAAATTACGAATAGAACATTGTTTTGAAGATATGCAGAAAACAAAATCGACCTCCATTCATGGTTCTATATATGGTTTATTTTCATTATCAACCCTATAAAGATACACTATTATTCCGTAATGCTTCATTTCTATTCTACATACATAATTACTGATGTTGAAACATCAGTAATTATGTATGTAATTATTATCTAATTATCAGTAATTACTAGTAATTCAAAAATGCATCTGCTATACAATTCATTTGAATTCAAATACAAATAAAAAAGGCGAAGAAGATTCTTTTTCTGAAAATTATGCACTAATTCAGTGTAATTATCACTAAAATTATATTTGAAAGAAAACTATTTGGATAAAAGTCAAAAATTAAAAGAAAGTTCTATTTATTGGCATGATTTGCCATTAAAAAATATTTTAATTTTTAAAATGCAGATATCTTTTCCCAGTAAATCTGTGATGCAAATAAGCTCTTGAAGGAATTTTTTTGTATCCGTTGTAGACAGAAAGTTGCTTAGAAGAGTTGAGTTGTTCTATAAGAAAAGCCTTCAGCCATGTTTCCATCTTCAAATTTAAATAATGGTTTCAGTGACAAATTCAGACTAAAGAAAAAACTGACTTCCTTCCAATAGCTGTTTTTTTTTTCCATTTCCATCTCTGTGTCAATAGAAAATGGCTCATTTCCGACAAAGGTGGATCTCGCTTGAGAAATATACGGCGTCATGCGCATGCGTCCGACAGAATGGTTACAGCGTTGTTTAATGTTGTTCAATGATGGAATCAGAAGAGAATAAATGAATGATAACATTTTGTTATAGGCAGATGTGGAAAAAGAATGAAATATTTTCAGGTAAGGTAGTTGCTGCATTACAAAAAAAAAAAATTCAATATTAAGTATACTACTGAGTCCAAAAGTAAGAAAAATTATTTTTTCCAAAACTCTTCATTTTATTCTTCCAAATTTATTGCATCGCCTTAAAAGTATCCCCTCCGGACACAACGCACATGCCAACGTTTTTTCCGATCCTCAATGCATGCTAAAAAGTCATCTGTAGCCATCTATCATGCATAAAAAGTCATAAAGCGTCGATTCATGTTGAATCTCTTCAGTTCACTGAAAACGGTGTCCCCGAGTGGTCTTTTGAGTTCAGGAAATAGACAGAAGTTGCACGGTGTGAATACGGTTGTTGTGGAACGATATGGGTTTAATTTTTGGCTCACCGAATGCCTTCTGCAACATTTTATACGTTTCCGCAAAAAAATTGAATGTAAGTTTTTTGCTCAATTCAGACATTTCAAAAATCAAATCAATTCAATCAAATCAATCGCCGGAATCAATTTTAGCGTCTCCCAAAGCCAAGCGTAACTCAAACATTAATGAATATTTGACGTCAAATTTCACACGCAGATGTCAAGGACAGTGCCAACAACCTAAAAAAAGAAAAAAAGTGAAATTCTATAAGCCCCGGGAATTTTAAATTGAAAATGAGTCTTGCTTTTTGGACACAGTTGTATTATATTTTGCCTTCAAGTAAAATTTTGTTTGTTTGCATGTTTCAGGTAAAATTATTAAAATTAAAATTAAATGTTCTAATATTGCTAATATTATTTGCAAGAGACAAAATTAACGTTGAGACTAATTTTTAACTGTACATAATCTTGTAGCAATCTTTTTTCCTACGTCAAACTGTAGCGATATCCGCCATAAGAACTCCAGCAGCCCTATTAAATTTAGCTTTGGAAATGTTGTCAGTGTTAAAAGTCATACAATCAATTGCAGCTCATGCTGTCAAACGTAAAAAGTCCTTGCCTTCACTCGACGAGCATAGAGAACAGACATCATGAGTAGCTACACCCATGCGGTGCAAGTGTTTATTAAGAAAATCGTGTCCTGTCGAGAGTCGAAAATTGGCTGTTAAAACTGCACGGGGCAAGTTCATTGGGATGGGCGATGAAACAAGTAATATTCCATGTTTTATCAGTTGAAAGGAGCTTGTTTTAAGGGTCTGTCTACATTTTTTCTTTACCTCAGAACTAAATTGATGAAAGGATAAAGGAAATTGTGGCTGTGGTAACTTACGACCATTTTTGGCCCGCATTTGGCCATTTACGACCACCTTTACACTCCGCAATGGCTGGGAATCCACTGATAAATAATCTCCCAGTCACTCTTGTAGCAACTTGTTATATTAAACAACTCATCATTGATTTTTATCGTAAAAAAAACTGTAAAAGAACAACTTTACATTACAAGTAATAAGCCTTTACAACCTTTACAAAATATTTATATAAAATACTCTGAATTACATTAAACAAAGTGTAAATTTATTTATACATGTACTGGAATACCACCATTTAACGCTATCTTCTGGTCTGACTTCATAAAAAACAGAGATACTATTGGGTGTTCTCCTTGGATGATCACATCTTGAATGTTTTGGGAAAAACATGTATTGGGTTTACTAAAATTGTTTCACGGTATAAAATAAATTACTTAAACTGTCAAAAAATTTGCTGAACGTTTTATCAATTTTTAGGCCTTACAAAATAAGTCTTGATCAAATTTCATCGGATTTACTCCTTTTTTTTTGTGCCTGAGAGTCTGAAACTATTCTGAGAACATACGCGTGTGGAAAAGTTAAGAAAAAACATAATTTTGAAAAATTTTGATATTAATAAACAAATAGCCATGAAATTGTAGAAAAAAGCTTATTGCGATCTGTAGAATGAACACTCAGTTCAGTAAAAAGATGATTCGTAAGCAGAGATCACAAACCAGATCTCACAGGTGACATGAGGTCACACCAAACAAGTGAAGTCAGAGCTCGCAGAGCAAAATACTGTTAAAGATATTTTTGCAATTCAAGTAAATTGGTACTTTCAATATGATTAGAAGAATCCATTTGAGTCATTTTATGGTTTTTAAAATGATCGGCAACTTTGAGGAGGGGCGTACTTTGACAAGTAAAGCTCAAAATTTCGAATCGATCATATGTGATCATATGCGATCATTTCACGAGTATAAAAGCCAAACCACAAGTACAACTGTAGGAAAGATTGGCAGTGGTCGGTAAGAGAGCATAGCGCCAATAGATGACTGATCTATCATATCATCCTACTGGTGAAAAGAGGTAGATACTGTCGAACCGCTTACCTGGGCAACATTGCTCTGCAACAAGATTTGATTTTGGTGATTTTTGGAACGATTTACCAAAGTTCTCTATTTGCTCGCCCTCCAGAATGCTATTGACAACTCCCAATAAGCAACACCGTTTAGATTGGTGTAAGAAGCACAAAAACTGAATTTCGCATCAGTAGAATGAGTTCTTAGAGATCTGAGAGATTTCAGTACTACAATGGATTCTCAACGATATGCAATGAGGTCGAGGCTCGTTTTTATCTTACTAATATCAAAGAGATTGTTTGTTGTTGTTTGATTCGATCGTTAGGCATTATGATGAACGAGTGGACTAAGCTCAAATTTTCAAAATTTCAATTTTCGAATGAACGTTCTATTACAGGAGATATCTTCTGTCAACTACTAATCCCTATCCACCCGCGCGTCTGTTCCGACATTAGTGGAAACTTGATGCAGACTTGATTTAGACTTCATTTTTATGGAAGACAACAACACGAAATGACACGCGGGAGGAGCAGTTTAGGTAGTATTAGAATGGATAGTCCCTAGAACATATGTAGATTCCCATATGTGGGATGTTTTAGAGAGACGTCATATTGCACGTATATATCCGCCAGAGAACACCCATAAACTGAAACATGCTATAATTGATTAACGGGCACATTTACCACAGCAAATGTGGGATAATTTGGTGTTGAGTACGGAATGCAGGGAATAATCAACCATTGCTGTTACGGCAACCGGCCCTGTTCAAATTCCGATATTCCTGAAAAAAAAATCGAAACTTTTATATTGTTTAATTTTTGTGATCAGACATATAGCTTTCGGAAACCGTTTTCAGTTTGTTTTACGAGTAATTAGAAATTGAGATATAGGTGTTTCATCACGAGCTGTTAAGGTACTGAATTCACGCCTTCAAAACTTTCAATTAAATTTCTGCAATTTTTTTTTTTTTTTTTTGCTTCTTTTTGCTAAATGATAACTCTCATAACTTTTACGGTATTTTTCAGAATTTCATGAAATTTTAACCGTATCTCTTTAATAATTTTATGTATGAATTAAACCAAAAGATTTCATATAGATTCAGAGATGAATTATTTAACCTTTTTGTTAACAATTTACTGCCACTCAACTAGACTTCAGGAAATTATTATTCCTTGGTTCAATGCATATATAATGGGAAAATATTTGTATATATATATGTAAATGTGATATGTTTTATAAATTCTTTCATTTAGGAGTCTTTCGGTAAAGTTAAAAATTACTTATTTTTTTCGAATTTTGTCTAAGTTTTTACAAGAAATATGCATGTATATATATTTAATTGTGTTTTTCAATTTTTTTCTAACATAATTTAACTAGAGCATAAAGAAATTTCCACAAAAACATTATATAAAATTTTTATACTGAACGTCGTCTTTTACGTTGAGGTATATAGTATGAACACTTTTAAAACGTGATTTTTGAGCAAAACATCACATTTATAATTTTAATTTTTTGAAACACTTTTATTTTAAGCTTTCTAAATATCTTTATAGTTTGTGTGTCACTTTTCTGGAACCAAAGTTTTGTTGGTTTAAACCAGGGATGGCCAACCCGCGGCCCAACTTCGGAAAAATATTCAATCTGAATTGAATATTTTTCCGCCCGTGGATTTATCTCGCTTATATATACACTTATATATGAAATATATTTATTTTATAATTATCTAAAGTAGTGAAAGCCAATGTATTGAAAAATATATTATATGTACATCCATATATTAAAAAATTAACAGCCGAAATTATGAGAAAAAATTAACTTTGATTTTAAAATAATATTCTTGCGAATAGAGGACGGATAATGTCTGTTTTATTTATAAGTTTTAGTTATGAGTTCGCAGAATAATTAAATTATATTCTGCGAACTCATGATGCGTGAACATTTTGGAATATCTAATATTACAGGTTCTATGTTTCACTTTAAGGGACCTCAGTGACCATCCAGTTCAAATCAGATTCCTAGTTCACGTTGTTAGCGCTTTTCGTTCAACTTACATCTGCGAATCGTTATTTATTTTTTTTTTTTTTCGAAAAGGAAATTGACCTAACCCAAAACATGCTCCAACATAACGAACTCTCACCTGCAACACCCATTACGACGTGCCAATAACCAAATTAAGATCGATTTGCCAAAGCTAAGTGAAAGAGTGGAGAGACACATATTGCACTAGTAAAATGAATACTTTTATTGATTTCATTTTTTTATTTCATTTATATTTATGTACTTTATATATTTAATTTTTAGTGTTCTATATTTCTTTACAATGTGCGTTTAGTATCATTATTATTATATTATCTAAGTTTACATGTATGAATGAAAGTAAACTCAAAAATAATTACTCATTCTGTTTCAATTTTTCCAACTACAAAAAAATGTCTACAGTGGGTATAAATCTGATAGGGGGATAGATAATTTTATATGCAGTCGGAAATAAATGACATTTTATTTTTTAAAACATTTGGTATTTGATAAGTGTAGAAGACGTTTGTTGATAAAAAAGTCCAGATGTAATTGAAGAGATTTAAAGGAAAAAACAAACAAATTTTTATAATAATATAAATGAACTGATAACTCAATAGTATGTTTATGTATGCACATCATAATTCATTTCCATTTAAAAGTTGATTTTAACCAAAAAATCATAACAGAAATATTTATCTAAATACTTTGAAACTTTATATAAAAGTTTTCCTTAAATTAATGAATGAATCAGAGCATACAAATTATAGTAAAATCATAAATTATTTGTATTTAAGTTGTTGAACTGAGAATTTGTTGTATATCTTAACAAAATTGTGTCGACAAAATTAAAATGTATAACTAATTAAAATATCAATTTGGGAAAAGTATATTACCTACAGAATTATATTACTAACAGAGACTTATAAATAAATAACTATTAATTTGTTTTTGAATGATCAAGTTTTACAACAATATTCATTTTTTTTAAATATTTATCCTAACTTTAAAGGATAAAATTCTGAAAAGAAAAGCTGAAGTTGGTATTTTTTATTTGAAATTTAAATACTTTAAATATATTTAATCAAAACATTTCAAAAAATCCAAAATATTTTAAATTCAGAACAGTTAACATTAAAAAGCCTTTGTTAACAACAGTAACACTAAAAAAAAATATGCCAGTGAGATTTTAAACACATTTTCTAAAACAGAGTTGAAAAAAAGTTTTCAAAGCTTTATGGGAAAATGAAATTATTTTTAAAGTGACTTTGTAATATATTTATATCATTTTTTAAAGTAATATTTCCACTTAACAGTTGCTTTTAGCTTTTTCTCAGAAAATATTTTGATGCATTTTGTATTTACGTAACAAACCATAATACTAAAAATTCTTATCCAAATGCTTTAAAATTTGATGTAAATATTTCTGATAAGTTTGTGCAGGCAATATATACTTTGGAAACGATCCTAGCTACATAAATATATTTTATTTTACACTCATGTCCAAAAAAATTAAGGATAATTCAGAATCACACAGAAATTGAACTCTACAATAAAAATTTCACCTGTAGAATTATCACACTCATCTTGAAGAAGAATATGCAAATTACAGGAAACCACCAGATGGCGCGGATAGTACGTCACAATGACGAGAGTGTAAGAGAGGGGTATATAAGGAATGGTGGCAAAGAAGTAAAATTGTTCACAAGCGCTTTAAAAGCCTTTCAATGCAATAACTGCATAGTTATGGCACAAAGGAAGCATGTGGATTATTTTTTACGTGGTAGAATTATCGGTCGACTGGAATGTGGACGTACCCAGCTGGAAGTATCCGAGGAACTTGGAATCGCCCAGAGTGTCATCTCCAGGCTTTGGCAACGATTCCAAGATGATGGTAATGTGAGTAGATGTTACAGCACAGGTCGCCCCCGAGTTACAACGCCGAATGAGGACCGGTATTTAGCAGTTACTGCCAAAAGAAACAGACTGAGCACAGCATCAGACCTGTCTCGTCAGATCTCTTCAGCTACCGGTACGACAGTTTCAAGGCAGACCGTATACAGACGCTTAGGGCACATTGGTCTATATGCTCGTAGGCCTGATTCAGATGTGTTCCACTTACCGCAACTCACTGTCGCCTGCGATTAACCATGTTCAGAGTGTAACGATGACAGGCCACATCTATCTGGATGTCATTCTGGAACAACATGTACGTTTGTTTCGGGGCGCCATGGGTGCTGAATTTCTGTTTATGGATGACAACGCCCGTTAAACATGGTACCTCACGCGCATTTTTAAAGAATGGTTTTTGTCGACAACATTAAAACCAATACAAAAATATAAATAATAGAAATATCAAAGTGTAAGAGGTCTATTTTTTTTTACCGAACATCATTACAAAAGATGCAAATTTCGAAATTAAGAAATTTTTAAGGAATATTGAGTTATCATACTTTATAACAATATAAATTTTCGGTCATTTTTATCAAGTTTTTAGAATATAAAATTTGGAAAGAAATTTTACTGAAATTTGCTTTTGGGTTTTATATGAATTATATCAAAAAATGTGCAGAAAAAGAAAAACATTCCAATAAAAAAAAAAAAAAAGCTAAGAACCTGTTTGTATACCTTAAGGGAGGACTTAACTCATTACTCACTACCAAGGGAGATTTGTGTATTTCTTTTCCTCTTGGGAGGGGCTTCAGGTTCGAATCCTGGTTGTGGCATGGATGCTAACGTTAAAGGATAACATTCTAAAAAGAAAAGCTGAAATTGGTATTTTTTTTATTTGAAATTTAAATACTTTAAATATATTTAATCAAAACATTTGAAAAAACCCAAAATATTTTAAATTCAGGACAGTTAACATTAAAAAGTCTTTGTTAACAACAGTAACACTAAAAAAAATATACCAGAGGGGTTTTAAACACATTCTTATTTTTATTAGTGGAAAGAAATCTACGTTAGATAGTAGGTACCGGTCTAATTAGCCTAAAGATGCGCAAAATAACCGTAGAGCGACAAACCAAGCCAAACCTCTTGGAAAGACCAGCATTTGTACAGTGACAAGCTTTCGATAAAGTCTTTGTTTCCATACTGTACACGTTCTAGTCATTTCAGCGTTAAACATGCTTGATAGTATGCTAAATAGTGTTGTTGTATTTCAAATATTGTATAATAGTGTTGTTATATTTCAATAGTTGCATTTCACCTGGGTATTTCTTTCACAGTTACAATACATCAAAAGTCTTTGCTTACATTTTATACACCGATATATTTCCAGAAAATTTAAAAGAGCAAGCTAGAAAAGCAGCTACACATCGCGACAGTGTTTTTCTCATCTTTTCTCTTTCTTTAATCCCAACTTCACACGAAAAAATAACAAAATTATGTCATGATAATTCATTAATTGAAAATTTTAAACATGCTGTTATTTAAAATTATTGCACGAAATATTGCTGTTTTAATTTAAAAATTTTTTTTAATCTTTAGGCTCCTTTTTTTTAATCACATGCATGTATGTACTATATAGTTTTTAAATATTTGACATTATGAATTCAGTTCAGTGTTCATGTTCAGTTCATGTGTCATCAATTTTTTACGTCATCATTCCAACCAGGGTTTTGGTTTGTTGCTCTACTGTCATCTTGTGCACACGAAGGGTAAACAGATCGGTTTACTATAGTCTGTTTACCCTTCGTGTAAAAGGCTTCGGTTTAAAAACACGAAACCGCAAACCTTTCTTGTTAAAACTGGCTTTCGGTACCACAGGTTTCGGCTTCGAGTCCCGGCGGTGCCATGGATGTTTGTAGTGGTTCGGAATCCACTTTAAACTGTAGGTCCCGGTCTGTTTAGTCTAATATGTGCACAAGATGACCGTAGAGCGACAAACCAAACCCAAACTTGGTGTTAAAAAACCCTGCAAACCTTGTAAACCCTTCGGTCTTTTACCCTTCGGTAAACAGTCTATAGTTTAAAACGGATTCCAAACAACCATGCCACCGGCAGGATTAGAACCTGAAGAGCGCTAGCCACTTGGCCACCAGGTCGCTTCCAACCCCTTTTTTTGGGACGCCCTTTTCATTGCTTCCACTCCCTTACTACTGGGTCCAAAAGTAAGACCCATTTTCAATTTAAAATTCCCGGGGCTTACGGAATTTCAATTTCTTTTTCTTATTTAGGTAAGTAGTCTTAGGTAAGTAGTAAGTAGTATTTAGCTAAGTTAGTCCCTGTCCTTCACAATTCCATTTTAGGCCTCAAAAGCGTCAAATCTCGATGGGTACCAAAAACACTGAATGCGCCAGCTCACACTGCATTGATTTTTCGTGACTCTTTCACCAAAAATCGTGACGCTTCACCCATATCGTTCCACAACCACCGTATTCACACCATGCGACTTCTGGCTATTCCCTAAACTCGAAACACCGTTTTGAGTCGATTGAAGAGATTCAACGTGAATCGCCGCGCGCTTTGAAGGCCATTCCGGCCGATGACTTTTAGCATGCACTGAGGATTGGAAAAAAAATAGTTGGCATAAGTGCATTGTGTCCGGAGGGGGGATTACTTTGAAGGCGATGAAATAAATTTGAAAGAATAAATAAAGAGTCAATGAGAAAAAAAAAAAATAATGGGTTTTTCTTTTTGTAGTATTTTTCTTAGTATTTTGAATGAATGCTCTGTTCGAATTCTCCTAGAACAAATACTTCTTTTGTCACCAAAACAATGCTATTGGATTTTTCTCAATTCAAAATTTTTTTAATGCTTCTGTATGAAAAAAAAATGAATTATTATAATCTAAGGAAATATTTAAGATAACTGGAAATAGAAATACTTTGTTTTTCCCTGTGAATTCTTCATAAATGTGTCTTTTTTCAACATTGACATCAAGGAAGTTTCAATGGTAACAAATTATAGATATATATACATTTTGTTTCCCCTCCAGACGAACGTGAGAACGAAATGCCACTTCCCAGGCTTCATTAGGCCTGTTCGAAATGCCATTTGGGGACGAGATTTTGGACGAGGGACAAACGTGCCGGAATTTCAATTGTTACGCAATTGTTCTCACTTGCGGAGGAGGGTTTCGGTTCGTTGACTTTTCTTCGTGCAATCGAGTCTGCTGGTTTAGTGATAATTTGCAGTCTTAATATAAAAAGACTTTCTTTTTGTAAACACTATAGTAATTTATTTACTTGGATGACATTAGCGTTCGACACAATGTAATAAATGGTGGATAAAAATAGTTACTTTTAGTTTTGAATTTCTTTTCCTCACAAGAAGATCTTTCGTAGGAGAACTATTTTTCAATGACACATTTATGCAATGTAACGTCTCGGCTTGTAGACTTACAAAGCTTAAAGAAGGGGAGGCCACTTTCAGGTTCATGGGAACACCTAAATTTTACAAGCATTATATACATATATTACACATACAAATATTATATATAAACAGAATTTTACAAAAAATTAATCAATTAATTTTCAATTTACAAAAATTGAATATTAAAGATAATTTTATTCACAAGTGCAGTTTACTCCAAGGACGGATATTGTCACAGTTCTCGAATCCTCTAACGAATCTAAAGTACTGGTCTGCGGCAGACCTTAATTATCACAAGGGGTGATACACGAAACCAGACGGGGTCCGTCAAGAGGGAGGGGGGTCTGCTTCCTTCACTTCTCATCGGAGTGGACCTTTCTCAGCTCATGGTCTATCACCCATCACGATGGAACAATTCATGGTATATCAATTAGTTGATATTCAATCGGTAATTATTTCAACCTGGGAATGTCGCACAGATATTCGCTAATTTCCTCATTACATATGATATCGAATATATGGTAACTCAGATTGGAGTGACGGTTCTTCTCATTAGTACAAAACTCTAATTGCATGTAATATAACTACCGGCAATAAAACTCGTCTGATGTCAAATTTGTGTTATGGATTTATTATATATTTGTCAAAAAACATACAATCCTCTCTCCTGGGAAAGAAATGCCAAAACTCTTCTTGTGAGAAAAAAAGGTACAGTATTCATAATTTTGTGATCAGTGAAAAAGCATCTGGTTTGTTGTAATCTCGATGAATCTCGAAAAAATTCCGGCATATACATAAAATACATGTAATCTATAACCCACACACAGAAACAGACACACACACACAAACAAATATATATATATACACTCATGTCCATAAATTAAGGATAATGAACTTCAGACAAAGAAAGAGACAGAAGCAAAACAAATTTGACTTATTTGTAAAGTCTATTTATTAAACAAAAGGTAAAGAGAAAAAAAGATGCTATATGTTTGACATAATTAATAAAAATTGCAATTTTTACTCCCTGGAGCAAATTTCAAAAAGTACCTATTTACAAAAAACAGTATAACTTGGTTAGTATGATGGTTAATATGGAGTATGTCTCCCGGACGATGCAATACAGGCCTTACAACGCCTAGGCATGCTGAGTATCAAATGATCAATCTGATCTTGGGGAATATTACACCACTCATCAAGCAATGCCCTCCGAAGTTCCGGTTGACAGGTGGGAGGGGGTTGACGGGCTGCAATTCGTCGGCCAAGCATATCCCACACATGCTCTATTGGATTCAAGTCCGGTGAGTATGCTGGCCAATCCATACGGGTGATATCCTCAATTGAAGGCATTCGTCTACAATGTTTGCACGGTAAGGACAGGCGTTGTCATCCATAAACAGAAATTCAGCACCCATGGCGCCCGAAACAAACGTACATGTTGTTCCAGAATGACATCCCGATAGATGTGGCCTGTCATCGTTACACTCTGAACATGCAGGTCAGTTCTGGAACCAAGAATAATTCCTCCCCAAACGAGCCATCCTGCACCACCGTAACGGTGTCGTTCAATGATGTTCTCTTGATGGTAACGGGTACCTGACGCTCTGCATATGAAAGTCCGGTGAGAATCAGACGGCAAACTAAACCTGGACTAGTCGGAAAACATCACACAAGACAACTTTGTGGTGTCCACAATGCATGCTCTCTACTCCAGGTTAATCGCAGGCGACAGTGAGTTGCGGTAAGTGGAACACATCTGACAGGCCTACGAGCATATAGACCGATGTGCCCTAAGCGTCTGTATACGGTCTGCCTTGAAACTGTCGTACCGGTAGCTGAAGAGAGCTGACGAGACAGGTCTGATGCTGTGCTCCGTCTGTTTCTTTTGGCAGTAACTGCTAAATACCGGTCCTCATTCGGCGTTGCAACTCTGGGGCGACCTGTGCTGTAACATCTACTCCCATTATCATCATCTTGGAATTTTTGCCAAAGCCTGGAGATGACACTCTGGGCGATTCCAAGTTCCACGGATACTTCCAGCTGGGTATGTCCACATTCCAGTCATCCGATAATTCTACCACGTAAAAAATCATCCAAATGCTTCCTTTGTGCCATAATTATGCGGTGATTGCACTGAAAGGCTTTTAAAGCGCTTGTGAACAATTTTACTTCTTTGCCACCATTCCTTATATACCCCTCTCTTGCACTCTCGTCATTGTGACGTACTATCCGCACCATCTGGTGGTTTCCTGTAATTTGCATATTCTTCTTCAAGATGTGTGTGATAATTCTACAGGTGAAATTTTTATTTTAGAGTTCAATTTCTGTGTGATTCTGAATTATCCTTAATTTATGGACATGAGTGTATATCTATATATATACGAGGGTCATTCTAAAATTTTTGAGATACGGCTAAATGGTACAAGTTTAACTTACCAAATTTTAAGACTGTTCAAAGTAGTACCCTCCAACATCAATGCGCTTTTGCAAGCAATTTTTCCAAAGATTAAATGCTTCACGCCATCCATTTCTTGGAATTTATGAGAAACATGCTTTTATAGCCTCATCAATATCATCTTCGGAATGAAAACGGCGACCACGGAAATTTTCTTGAGATTAAAAAGAAGCCCAAAGTCACACATAGCAAGATCAGGGGAATAGGGTGGATGTTATATGACTTTGATGTTTTTTTTGTTTAACAAATCCGATTGTCGATCTTGCCGTATGAGAAGATGCATTATCATGGCGAAGCATGAGTCCCCTTTACATTCACTTCTTGAAGTATTTATTGGATGACACTTAGTGGTGTACCAGTTAGTTGGGAATGTCTTCTGTCCCTCCAGCTTGATGGCTTTGACCAGACCCGTAATTCTGAAGAAAACGGCATACATTACTGTTTTCATTACTCGTTGTCTTTTCACCATTGTTGGTTTTGGGTCATCTTCAAAGAACTATATTTTACTTTCTTGTCGTGCTGGAACGTCAAAATACGATATGTAAGTTTCATCGCCAGTTGTGATTTTAGAAATAAGGCGGTGTCCACCATCGTTAAGTAATTTTATGGTTTCTTTGCAGATTTTGACACGTTCCGTTTTTATGTTCTGTTAAATTATGGGGCACCCAACGACAAACCAATTTTTTCATATGCAGTTCTTCATGAATAATTCTATGTATAGCTGCGGATCCAATGTTAAGTTTTTTCTGTATCATTTGGTGAGTGCAGTGATTATCATCTCATACGGAAAGATCGACTAACATTTTTCGTATGGCCGACACATTTTCTGGGACTAAAGCTAATGAAGGTCTTCCTGTGTGTTCTTGATCCAGCCTAAGAAAACATTTCGAAATGAAATAAAATTTTCATATGTGAAATCCAAAAATAAGTGAAATCTTTGGAAAAATTTTATAATGTCGTCTTATATACAACGAAGGTGAAGGCAAAATTCCACGAAATGTAAAGCAGAAGGTAGAGGAACTCAAGATGAATCCAAAAAGCTAAAGGTTATATTCAAATAGACAACGATAGTACAGGGCCTGGATATAGCCTAGAAAGAGTGACATTGAATCAACGGATACTACTGTGCCCAAAAAGAAAGACCAATTTTTTTTCAAAAACGCTTTATTTATTCTTCTAAATTCGTCTTCTTATTCTTCTATTTCATCGCCTTGACAGTAATCCCTCTCCCAATGCGCTTATGCCAACTTTTTTATCAATACTCAATGCATGCTAAAAAGTCATCGGCAGGGAGGGCCTTCAGAGCGCGCGCCGATTTACGTTGAATCCCCCTCAACCGACTCAAAGCGATGTCCCCGGGTGGTCTTTTGAGTTTAGAAATTAGCCAGATACCACACGGTGGGAATACGGGGATTCTGGAACGATATGGGCTTCATTTTGGGCGAAAAAGTCACGAAGAATCAATGCAGTGCGAGCTGCACGTTCAGTGTTTGCAATACCAATCGAGATTTGACGCGTTTGAGGCCCAAAATGGAATTGGCCGATCCTTGAAATTCCAACATTATCAGCAAGGTCTCTAATTGACGGTTTTCTAGCACCAAATCTTTATTTTTTTTTGGACGTGAGCTTCGTCGGTTGAAGTGGATGGTCGATCAGAGGGCTCTTCGTCTTCAACGAGTTCTCTGCCTTCTTTGAACTGTTTACACCCCCTGTAAACATTTCTTTCCGATATAGGAATGTTCACCGAATGCCTTCTGCAACATTCTACACGTTTTCCCAAACAAAATTGAATGCAAATTCTTTGCTCAATCAATTCAGACATTTCAAAAATCGCCGGAATCAGTTTCAGCGCCTCACAAAGCCAAGCGTAACTCAAACACTAATGAATATTTTGACGTGTAATTTTCCACAGATGTCAAGGACAGTGACAGCAACCTAAAAAAGGAAAAAAAAAAATTGAATTTTCATAATCCCCGGGATTCTTAAATTGAAAATTGGTCTTACTTTTTGACATTTTTTTAGTAGTGTTTAGGCTAACTGCTTACAAAGAACGTGCGAAAGGAAAAAAAAAAATATGAGAGTCCTCGAATAATATTGTTGAATCAATGATTAAAGAAAAGGCAAAAATCCTTTTAAAGGCTTAAAAATGTGCTGTTGTGTTAGTAGAATTACTGGAATGGATTTTGGAATGTTGAGATACGGAAATCAAGTAAAAGAAAAGTGTCTTTAATATTTGAAAGCTTGAATATTTTTCCTATTTTTTTTTCTGCCGGATTTTTTTATGTGTTTTTTATAAAATCGGTATGGCTTGCTGGCTTAAGATTGGATAGTTATGCTGTCGAGTTCAGTTCGAAATGTTAATCATTTCAAAACTATACATATTTTGGAAAATTCAAATATGCAAATTCAATCATGCAAATGAAGATTGAAATATCGTATGCTGGGTAGTGGAAGTTGGCCTATAATCCATTACAGTGCTTTCAATTTCCGTATAATGGTTCATCATTCATGTGTATTATGAGAGTAATCAAGGATCCATTTGAAAAATTTAGCATAAAATTTAAATATAAAAATAAAAGCCACAATGAAATAAAATTTATCGATGGGAAATCCAAAAATAAGGAAATCTTTGGAAAAATTTTTATAATGTCGTCTTACATACAATGAAGGGGAAGGCAAAATTTCAGGAGCAGAAGGTAGAGGAACTCAAGAACAATCCAAAAAGCTAAAAGGTAATAATCAGATAGACAACGATAGTACAAGGCTTGGGCATAGCCTAGAATGAGTGATATTGAATCAACGGATATATGTGATGGGGATCACGTAATTGTAAAAGAGTCTATGGCCATTGATTTCAAGAGTTGAAAAGTTTAACATAAGGTTTAAATATAACAATAAAAGACACAATGAAATAAAATTTATATGTATTAAATCCAAAAATAAATGAAATATTTGGAAAAATTTTATAATATCGTCTTATATACAACGGAGGTGAAGGCAAAATTCCAGGAAATGTAGAGCAGAAGATACAGGAACTCAAGATGAATCCAAAAAGCTAAAAGGTCTTATTCAGGTATACAACGATAGTACAGAGCCTGGGTACAGCCTAGAATGAGTGACATCGAATCAACGGATATATGTGATGTAGATCATGTTGTAATTGTAGAAGAGTCTATGGGCGTTGATTTCAAGAGGTTCAGCGCAGTTTCACTTAATTCTTTGTTCCTTATTTTACACACTACCTCTCAAAGCCTGAATGACTGAGTGGCTAGCTCTCTGGCGCTCGGTACATTATTTCCATTTGCTAAATGACTGAATCCATATCAAAAACAACACCAGTGATGTATTCTGATAATATGGAGAAGACAAAATATCAGTCCGTTTGGATTCGGAAAGGCAAGTGTGCTTATTTCGTGATAAAGCTATTCTCATGATCTCAGCTCGTGGTCTGTCACCCAATGGAACAACTCATGGTATATCAATTGGTTGATATTCAATCTGTAATTGTTTCAACCGATGTAGGTCGCACAGACATTCGCTAATTTCCTCATTATACATGATATTGAATATATGCGATTAGATTTGAGAGACAGGTTGTTTTCATTAGTACAAAACCCTAATAATACGCAATAAAGCTCTTCTGCTGTCAAATTTGTGTAATGGGTTTATTATATATTTGTCAAATAACATATCTTCCTCGTTCCTGAGAATGAAATGCCAATACTCTTCTGGTGAGAAAAAAAAAAAATGCTACAGTATTTATAATTTTGTGATCAGTGGAAAAGCACCTTGTTTGTTGTAATCTCAACGAAACACACAGAAACAGACACACATTCGCAAGAAAATATATATATACAAGCATACATATATGCATGTATATATAAAGTATACATAGTAAAAATGCAAAAGTCAAAAGAAAATTTACTTAGATCAAACCAGTTAGAAACACGATCAGTTTTCATAAGAGACCACTAAGAGCGCTCTGGCCCTCTGTACCACTGGTTTAGGACTCGAGTCACAGCGGTACCATGGATGTTTGTAGTGGTTCGAATCCACTTTAAACCGTAGGCCCCGGTCTAACAGGATCGTAAAGTGTTGCGGGGGTGTGTTACTCCGCGTCCGTAGCTTATCTTCAAACTACACGCCCCTTCTGGGTAGTGCAAAGTCCAGTGCAGCGCTTGCTTTAAGACATCAAAAGACAAACGTCTAAATGTTTGCAAGGTGCATTAGAACAAAAAAAAAACCTCTCAAATCTATTGACAAAGATATTTTGACACAATAAGAAATATCATAGATTAGACATCTATTTTCGTAGTCCTCTGTTGTATCTTTTGAAAGAGACTAACTTAAGAACAAATGATTTTTTTTTCGACTGTACTATTTTACAGATTGAATTGTCCTTATTCACTAAAATCATTGCAATTAAAAAAATATGGCCAAGTTGCCTAATGTAAATGGAAGCCTCACAATACTATACAATGTCGTCTTTAGATTCCTGGGTTTCATTAGAATGATATTTTTTATTTGGATTCAGTATCATTTGAGCATATGAAATATCTTAAGAATATTTATAATATGAAAGTATTAGGAAATGGTGTAAAAATTGACATGATATGCACGGTATTTTAATTTGTTTATTGTTTATACTGTAATTTATAAATTTTTTTCACTTTAGTTAATGCAAATCAGATAATAAAATAATATAATAAAGTTCCTAACTTTATACATAACAAATAATTATCTTTGGCATAAAATAAACTCATAAATAACAAAATCAACCAAGCAAGATCCAATTTTAAATGATTTATTATCAATCGTGCTATAAACATAAGTGACGACTATTAAATGTTGTAACGACACTGTGTTCATTTGTTCACATGCTTTTGTTGAAAAGATTCGCATACTATTCCTTGGTGTCAAGATACTAGTTGGTGTAAGATTGTTTCATGGTATTGGGGTACATTAAATGCGTCCTAATGAGTTATGAAACCTATGAGACAAATCTATCCTCATAAATAATCATAATCCTTCTCGATTGTTTTCTTTTCTTGTCTAATGATGCGTGACGTTAGACTCGCAGAGCAGAACGAGTCGACAACTATTCGTTCTTAGATGGGGATTCAGGGTTGATTGTGGTTACAGCTGAATTGTTCGTAAAGTAAATTAGACATTCTTCACCAACACTTTTCTAGCGAAATTACATGCATGAAATTTGAAAAAGGAATCATTATATAATCAGCGAGATCTAATTTGTTTTTTTTACCACTGTCTACAGAAATCATACGAACTTTTTAAGTATGCTTATTTCAAAGATGTAGATTGGTTTGGTTTGTCGTTCTCAAAGATGTAGAGGAAGTTGGAAAAGACATAGATTTATAAAGGAACATGCGAAATGTAAAATAGGCAAAGGAATATGTTACTTGAAATTTTGGGAACATGAAACACCGAATTTACTGAATTGGTAGCTTAAACATTTCGGAACTTTTTGAAATTTTGGAGCATTGTCATTCCAGTGAGGATAATAATTCTATGGAGGAAAATGCATTGAATTATCTATTCTTAGTAGGTTCGATGCAAGAGATAATATGTTAGTTTGCTGTTTATGTATACTGGGTGTTTGTAATTTGAGTGAAGGGAAGACAGTGCAGGATAGTACAGCACAGAGTTTTAGCATTTTTATGTTCTAGATTCATTGCAAAAAGGAATGTTGGATATTAACTTTTGTATTTTACGATGCTAATAACCACCTCTATTTTAAATAATAAATGATAAGGAGACTTTCATAGGTGGTCCTGTTGTTGTTCTAATGCAGATGGCAATACAGACAATTAATCCTTATGCCATAAGCAAGGGCTGCACTGTTGTTACTCCCTTAGCACTACCCAGGAGCACCTATAGCTTGAAGATAGGTTATGGACGCGGAGCAACAATACACCCCACAACGCTCTACGATCCTGTTCGGATCGGAACCTATGGTTTAAAGGGGATTTTGAACCACTACAAACATCCATAGGGTTTCTAACCCGATACCTGTGGTACCGAATGCCAGAGCTCTAGCCACTCGGCCATCAAGCCCCCCTCCTTCCAAAAAATTGAAGGTGCGGGGGATCGAACCCCGGGACTTTCGTAGGCAAAGCGATTCTAATGCACAGTAAGCCTCTACGAAAAGAAGATTTCTTGCTGGTCAGACTCTCAACTGAACGCATTGGAGGTGACAAAATATTAGAATTTGGTTTTCTGTGCCTGAAAAATCTGAGAAGAAATCATCCCGGTAAAGAAAAAAAAAAAAAATAGCAATGAAAAATTCGATGAAATGTTTTTTGAAAAAATAAACTAATTAATAAAATAATAAACACCAACGTTTTGCGTTTTATTCAATTTTTTTGGCTTGAAATGTTTTATAGCTGCACTTGTTTTACCTACTTACTTTAATACATCCACTTTAAACCGTAGTTCGCTGTCTAATAGGATCGTAGAGCGTTATAGGGTGGTAGTGTTACTCCTCGTCCGTAGCTTATCTTCAAGCTACACGCATCTCCTACGTAGTGCTAAGTGAGTAACGTCGGTGCAGCCCTTGCATGGCATCAAAGATAACTGTCATATTAGCCAGCTGCATTAGAAAAAAATATCTTCATATTTTTACCATACAATAGCAGATAATAACTATACGTCTTTCAGCTCAAAATGGGGAAACAGACACATATTAGCCAATTTTACAATCTGAAATAAAATAAAATAGAATAAAAATTTATTTTTATACAATTTATCTTTTTTTTCTATTTTCTTTTTCTGCAATTTATCTATCATTCTAACTTTTCTACCTTTTCTATTTTTTATGATTACCTTTTTCCTATGCTGGCAAATTGATTTCAAGTTTAGAAACTTAACGTATTTCTGGCATTCAAAAATTAGGATCTAGCTATTAAAATAACTCGCATATCATAAAAAACTTTGTCTAATAATTTAACATTGAGTCTATTAATTAAATTTAAATTATTGTATTTATTTTTATATATTTTTATATACATATTAATATTTGTCTTCGAGTATTTTCATTATTTTTGCATATATTTTAAAAACCTGAATTCCAATGTATACATTTTTAATAATCTTAATTTAAATGGAAATTATCGATAAAAAAGATGTTAGTGAAAATATTGAGACAAATTAAGACACATTTTCACTAAGGAAACTGTCGCGTTGCATTCACGTGAACGAGAAAAGGCCATTTGAGTTCAGTGTCTTCAAATATAAACAGCTTCTATCCTTCAAGAAGTTACACAGTCAAACAGCAGGTTTCTATCTAGCTGTACTATGTTTCACAGCAAGTCTTCTTTTAACAATATTACATTCATATAGCAAGTTTTCTTCAAGAATCACCGTATCCAAGCTGTATTATAATCAGCTAACAAATCTCCGAAGCAATAAGACATTCAATCGATACTAGATTCAGCAGCAGGTTTTCTTCAATACATTAAAGCAGAATGTCTCCATTCATCCTTCATAGCAAGTCTACTGCAAGAAGTATTATATTCAAGAAGATCTCTTCAATACAGAACTCTATTCAAGCAGTAGGTCTCCTTCAAGTCAATATTACTATATTCAACTACAGATTTTCTTCAGACAATACTATATTGAAAAAGCAGTCCCATTCAAGCAGCATCACATTCAAGCAACAAGTCTCCTTCAAGTAGTACTGCAGTCGCAGCAAGTCTTCTTGATTTAGTTTGTCGCTCTACAGTCATCTTGTGCACACTTTAGACTAAGTAGACCGGGACCAACAGTTCAACGTGGATTTCGAACCACCAACAAACATACATGCCACCGCCAGGATTTGAACCTGAAGCCTGCGGTACCAACAGCCAGAGTGCTAGCCAATTGGGCATCAGGCCGGCAAATCTTCTTGAAGCAATATCGCATCCAAGCAGCAGATATGTTTAAAGCATTACTATAAAGCAGAAAGTCTCCTTCAAGTAATATAACATTTAAACAGCAAGTCAATCTCAAACAGTAATGTATCAAAGTTTCTCTACTGAATTCAGTATCTGAAAAAGCATAATTATTCCTTTAATGTACTTCAGTATTTTGGTTTTTTAGCTTAATTCATTCATTTAGTTGAATGCTTTAATTGCTGGAAAGTGACTCCTCTCCTTACTCGTTGGCTTGTCGATATTTTCAGGTTTCACTTACATACCGAAGCGAACACCATTTACTGTGGTGAAGATAAAATGGTGAACTGTTTTTATCAAGAGCGTATGGTTTTTATTCGATTTTATAGCCTAGCACAACACCTCTGATTTTGAACAAAGTGCAGATATTAGACTAATACATGCATATTTATTCAGTGCTATACAATGTTTTTAAATATATCATCATCCTCATCATCATCAGGGCCATAACAGCCTCATGGTGGGCCAATGTCGTGACAATAATTTCAAGACAGGATATGCTATCTTTTTACGGGGTAGGGTTGTTAGCCCTACGCACAACACTCTACGGTCATTTTAGACTGAGAATTACAGTTTGAAGAACCATTCCGAAGGATTCCGAACCATTAAAAACATCCGTGGCACCGCGGGGACTCGAATCAGAAACCTGTAGCACCGGGCACCAGAGCGCTAATTTTTAATTATATAAATAATTTAAAATTGTTTTACCATTAATATTATATTTATTGAATTATCTAGGGATAATAGTGAAGAATTAGATGGGCATTTCTGAGTGGAGTTATTTTCTAAAAATATTCAATTCCAACTACAAACTAGCATAAAGGTGGTATTGAGAGAGCTAATTTATTCATTGTTAAATAAGGCAATTATAAATTTGCTGTTACCTCGGAATATTTTAGCAATTTTAACTTCGAGTAATGCACCAGTTGTAAGGAAAACTATCGAGCCATCTACTTTTGTAAAGAAAGAAACTATTGCACTTTGACTAAATGTTGAATGTTAAATGTGTATACTTTAAAAGAAGAGATTAATTTATCGCAACAGAAATAACATTGTTTTGATGACAATTAAATTGCTGCAAAATTAAGTGAAAACTCAATAATTGCTTTATGTGGAATTCAGCATAATCCCAGTTTTAACCATCGTGTTATAATCTATCCAGTTAATAGTAAATTGGGAACTCTTTGCTTATTTCTTAAAACTAGTTTTTTATGTCAATAAACACATATTAACCGTGCACAAAACTTTTTTATTTTCGTCTCTATTCGGTGTCAAAGCATTGGGCACGTTAAAACCTATATCCTATAAACAATGTTACTTAACATTGTTTATATTGTTACTTAACTCTGTAATTCTTATCCCTTCCAACGCGATTCCTTCAAATTCAATCATTTTACTCTCCTACTTTTAAGGTTGTCAATCCTTGCAGAATTTTGCCTTTAAATTCATGTACCGTAGAAGCAAAACATAACAAAACTATATACCTTGCATAAATGTTTATCATAGCACAAACGAACGAAATACCTGACTCGTGGCTCAGTGGCAACGTGCGCCGCTGGTGAGCAATAGGGCAGTGGTCCAATCCACAGGCGGATTTCTTTAGGCATTATTTCAGAAAACGAGGATGCTTGATGACTTTTGTGATGTTCAACCTCTTGCCTCGTGAGTCGAAGTACCTGGTGGGCGTCTTTCTGGGTTTTCTCCCATGCGTTATGGGTAATCTTGAATCTTCTCTCTAAAAGTCCTCCTGGAAGGCAATGCCCTCCTTCTTCCACGACACGGAGCCAAGCCAGACTTCTACCTACGGGTGGTCCATCAGAACAGATGCTGCATCCCTCTTCCCTAATTCCATGAGGGATACGACAACAACAACAACGAACGAAATAATTGTGTATCCAATTAATTGTATTGTAAATAGAATTGCGTATTTGCGTAACCTATTACACTTCCAAATTCCGAACTGAATACTCTTTTACAATATCCCTTAAAACATGTACTATGAAACTCACTGTTTTATAATACATGTATTATAAAACTCACTATATTATATACTTTTCTGTATGCCAATCAATTGTCATTCGGTATGACAAAATTCATTGCCATGAAGAATTGCTCTTTATTATTTAAATTAAAGACATTTTATTAATAAGTGCAAAATATACGATGCTGCATACAGTAGAAATATAATAAATGCGTTGTTTAGTTCTTTATGGAACGAAGCTTTTTTTCCTGAAACTATTCAGTATTTAACTCCAGAACTTTCCATGAAACTTCTTCAGATTAATTGCCTTTGTTACCACAGGCTTCAGTTTCGAATCCTGGCGGTGGTATAGATGTTTGTGATGGTTTGAAATCCACATTTAACTGTAGGTCCCGGTCTCTTTAGTTCTTGTGAGCACAAGATGACCGTAGAGCGACAAATCAAACCAAATCTTCAGATTAATAGAGCTCCGTAAATAATTATCATAAATTAAAAATAAATATTGATTTCAGATTTTTTTCAGTAAACAAATTTATTTACTAAAAGAACATTCGAATGAATATAGTTTTATAACTAGATTTCATTACAATAGAAAATTAATGTGTTATTACATGAAATAAAACATTCAAAGTTTATATCAGAATAATTTTATTAAAAGCTAATTTTATGGTGTTACAAATTTATGTAATTTTTTTTACTCCCCTTTTATTATTTGTTGAAGCGGTGTATAATTTTGTTGCGTTTAGAAGTATAAATTTGTTATTCAATATATTTTTGGAAACCTGTTTATCTAGTTTCGTTACCTAAACAAAATTTTAATGATTTACTATAACATTTTGATTAAGCTTTTTAAGTGTCGTTCAAAACTCTGCAGTTGCTTTTTAAAATTATTTTTCGACAATCTGTCAAGCTCAAACTTTTTGTAAATGAAATTAATCTTTTTCCACGTAGAAAAACAATTTACATTGTGATTCACCTTGTTTTTCGGTCATTCCTTTCTGCTTCCCAGGTTTCTTTCGGATCAATTGTGTCCATAAGTATAGTCCAATGTGTCTACTGTGTCCAAAAGTAAGATCCATTTTCAATTTAAAATTCCCGGGGCTTATGGAATTTCAATTGTTTTTCTTTTTAGGTTGCTGGAACTGTCCTTGACATCTGTGTGAAATTTTTACGTCAAAATATTCATTGGTGTTTGGGTTACGCTTAGCTTTGTGGGAATCTCAAACTGATTCCAGCGGCTTTTGAAATGTCTGTCTTAGTTGAAAAAGAACTTGCATTCCATTTTGTTTGCGGAAACGTATAGAATGTTACAGAAGGCATTCGGTGAGCATTTCTATACCAGAAAGAAATGTTTAGAAATGTTCAAAGATGGGGTATAAACAGTTCGCGCAGAAAACGCGTTGAAGACGAAGCGCCCTCTGGTCGACCATCAACCTCAGCTATTCCCTAACTCAAAAGACCACTCCGGGAACACCGTTTTGAGTCGATTGAAGTGATTCAACGTGAATCGGCACGCGCTTTGAAGGTCATCCCTGCCGATGATGTTTTAGCATGCATTGAGATTGGAAAAAAAGTTGCCATAAGTGCATTGTGTCCGAGGGGATTACTTTGAAGGCGATGAAATAAATTTGGAAAGATAAATAAAGCGTTTTTTTAAAAAAAATAATGAGTCTTACTTTTTGGGCAGATAGTATTCGAAGATTTTCAATCATAACTTAAAGAGCAACTCTGAGTGATTGCTCACCTAGCACCCTGCTGATGGAAAATTAAACGTGTTTTTATTTTTTAAAGTCGTTATTCGTCCATCGCTTAGCATCATTATTCCCTTTGATTTTTTTTTATTCATTCGATTCCTCCTTGTAGCTCACACTCTCCCTATATATATCTTGTTCAAATTTTCAACCGTTTATAAGTATTTTTATTCATCCACTCCAGTTCAAGTATATTTTTTTTTAACTTGTAGTGGATGACACTTGATGTTAATACAGTTTTCTCAAAGTATTAATTCGTTCATTAAATTTTAACTAATTCATTTTAGTTTTTTTTTAGATTTAAGTTGAATATATCTACCAATAGATGGCGCCAGATGTAAGAGAAAATTTCAATTTAATTTTAGGAATTTCTGCAATATAGTGAAAAAAAGTAGGAAGGAATTTTTTTTTATATTACTTGTTTTAGAATAAATTTAATCTCTTCGTTCTCTCATAGTTCATTCAATGCTTGTTCTGTAGTAAATTCGAATTATATTAATAATAAAAAAATATATAAAAAAATTTCTTCAGTAGAAATTTCTGAGTATGAAGAAAAAAAAATGAAAATCTAAACAAGTAAAAACTGAAATCTGCTCGGCCTATTTCAACTTATCATATGTGAACATTCGAAAACGGATGAATAAACTCAGGAATATGTCAATGTTTAATAATTCAAGAGATATATGAAGCAATTGATTGGAATACTACAAGAATGGCCAAATTAAATAGCCACATGAATATAGCAATGTTGAATAGATCAAGAAGTTCATGAAGGATGAATTGTTCAAGAATCTGTAAAAGAATATACAAAAGTAAGATAAATGTCTTCGTAAATGAAGAATGAAGTATTCCCAATTCTACAAGAAACAATATCACATTCAATAGCCAAAAGAATATATCAAAGTTTGAAAATTACAGCCATAAATGAAGAATGAAGTATTCCAAATACAATAACAAGCACTATACAGCTCAACAGGCACTGAAAATACCAAAAGTGATAAATATGAAACTTCAAGAAGAAGGAATTGATCAACGCACTACGAGTACTTAAGCTATTGATATACCAATGTTTAAAATCCCAATCCAAACCATGAAAAGTGATCCAAAACCATACTACAAAACACTTCAATCAAAGGCCAAATTGTCCAGAAAATTCCTTAAGATTAACGTTATTCATGAAGCATTTCAATAGTTATGGGCTATTATTCAATAGTTATGGGCTATTATTCAATAGTTATGGGCTACTATTTTCCGCCAAAATTTGCAGTGGAGTTTTTTATTTGCTCGACCCTCATTTTCGGATAGCATCATGGGCCCCTAACTAGGGCAACATCATTATCACACATGATAATAAAGAATGTAAAACTACATTAAATTAAAAAGAAAAATAACGCACAAGTAAAAGAAATCAGTCTTTAACCCTCTTTAACCTTATTTTAATAATTGAATTTAATTGATGATTTACGCAACAAAATCTATCAAATTTAAAAAAAAATAAATAAAGATCTTCATTGGATACTTGAATCGTATAAAAAATTAAAACCAAATACACCTATAATTATAAAACAAAACAAAACGTGCTATAACAAAACAAACTAGGGGGTAAGCATTCATTTACACCTCGTGGATTGCTGCCTCTTTGATTCACATTTTAAACAAAGTTGTTTAACATACCACCTATACTTATTGTTCTAACATACTCTGACTTATTGACCACATACCTCTGGCATTTATTGCTAGACTTAACACCGGCACGTATATTTTAGACGCATATTTATTTATTTAGACTCATAATGCATGACGTTTATTATTTCCGATGACAGGCTACAATAAGTAATAAAATAAAAAATAAAAAGAACAGAAAGAACATGAAAACAGCAACAAAAATCAAAAGAAATCACATGACATGTTTAGGAAATGAAGACATGTCATTTATAAACATGCGAAGGATCAATGCAGTGTGAGCTGGTGTATTCAGTGTCTTCGGTACCAATCGTGATTTCACGCGTTTGAGACCCAAAATGGAATGGACCGATTCTTTTGAAATTCCAACATCATCAGAAAGGTCTCTAATTGTAAATCTACGGTTTGCATGCACCCAATCTTTAAGTTTTTGGACGTGAGCTTCGTCGGAAAAAATGAATGTTTAGAAATGACATGTTTAGCCTATAAGGACCCTAGCGTCCCAGTAACGACCCTACACAGTAGAGAAAATAAGTGCAAGGCAGATAGGAAGGTGAGATGAATCCATGTCTTCTCCAAGACTGCATTTTGGGCTTGAAAATATTTTCATATGTAAAAGATGATTGGCTATACAATCATGGCTCGTCAGGAGTCTGAAAAGGGCAACAGTTTTAAGCTTAGGCTGATCAGGGATGTTTAGAATAAAGTTAAACCAGGTTTTGATGAGTTGCCTTCAAGTAGATTATCAGATAGAGTGTTCTGAAAAGTCTCTGATCATCAGTTTCATGACGTATATTTTAACAAACTAATACACTATCTGGAAGAAAATGACGGGACACCCCTCGAAAAGTAGAAAAGTCGACAATACAGCTCACACATGCGCAATAATAGGTATCCCGTGTCAGCCATATCCTATAAATACTCTGTGGTGTCGACTAGAGTTGTTTTTTGTCAAGATGCCGCCACGGGAAGAGTTGTCTCAGTTCGAGAAAGGTGTGTTGGTTGGATTGCATCTTGCCAAGGTGTCAATTAGGGAGATATCCCGTCTCCGTAACTGCTCAAAATCAACTGTAACACGTGTTGTGTGTCGCTACAAGACTGAGGGACACTGTCAGAACAAACCCGAAGTGGACTACCTACAGTTCTCACCAGCAGGGATGCTCGGCAGGGAGATTCTGAAGTAACCGTCAAACATCCATGGATAACATCGCTAATAAGTTTAGACAAGCCACAGGTGTGACCGTTTCGACCAAGACTCTTCGTATCGAGGCCCATAAGTTAGGTTACGCTGGATGTTCGGCGGCCCATAAGCCTTTGATTACGAAAAACCAACAAGAAAGCGCTCCCTTCGATGGGCCAAATACCACCGTACTTGGACTCTGGATGACTGGAAACGCGTCCTTTGGAGTGACGAGTCACGATTTACCCTTTTCCGTTCCGATGGACGTGTTTGGGGGTGGCGTTTATCAGGAGAACGCCTTTTGGCCGAGTGTGTGTCGTCCCAACTGTAAAGTTTGATGGAGGAGGATTGATGGTATGGGCCTGTTTTATCCTGGTATGGGGCTGGCCCACTGGTGAAGGTTGATGGTGCGATGAAAGCCGATAGATACTGTGATATTCTCGACAATCATTCCTACCTTGTGGGCAAAGCACGGTATGGATGATTGCTGGTATCAAGACGACAACGCAACATGCCATGTTGCAAGGAGGACTCTTGATTGGTATGTGAACAACAACGTTAAACGCATGGAGTGGCCGGGCAGAGCTCCCGATCTTAACCCAATTGAACATCTCTGGGACCAATTGGACCGTCGGTTGAGGGCCTGCATCCTACCCCCAAAAGCCTGAACTATGGAACTTCCTGTTAAACATTTGGAAGGAAATTCTTCTTGCCACTATGGCTAATTTAGTGGAAAGCATGCCCAGAAGGGTTGCAGCTGTGATCGCAGCCAAAGGAGACCCTAACTCCTATCAATTTTAATAAATATGGGTCTATGTCGTTCTAGTGTCGTGTCCCGTCACTTTCTTCCACATAGTGTATAACGTCGAGCGAACAATTGCCAAATATGGATAACGATTGTACTTTTCAAACTACGCAAATTTTTTTTAAGACTTAAAATGAAGCCTACCGAATAACAATTTAAAAATACAATTGTAAAAAAATTCTGATATGTTTGGATTATGTAAAAATTATGAAAAATCGGAAGATGGCAAAGTGTAACATCGTCTACTGATTACATCATATGAAAGAATAAATAAAACTGAAAAGCATTTAACTCTAATTTTAGATACCATTCCGAGTTTTGCGGGAGGCATAAGTGTTTTAATATTGTGTATTTTAATGTCATGCAGAGAGGATCACACTTATCAGAAACTGAACAAGGTAAAATAATTGGTTTTAAAGATGGGCCTGAATAGATGGTCCTGGTCAAACATGAGCGTTGCAGGGGTTGTGTCACTCAGCGTCAATAGCTTATCTTGAAGCTACACGCCCTTCCTGGGTAGTGCTCAGTGAGTAACGTTGGTGCAGCGCTTGCTTAAGGCATCGGAGACAATTGTCTAATGATGATTTGAGTTTGGTGAAGTGAAGCTCCGTGGCTGCGCGGCAGCCGTTAGCTTCTATGCTGGATTGTCCATTGAAAGATGAAAGAGCATTGCTGGGGAAAGAAAGCCGTTAAGACTAAAAGGAATCTTGCTCAAATACTGAAAGAAAGTTTAATAGAAGAAAGTTAAAAAAATTTTTATTATTATTTTAATAATAAGTGATGAAAGTAATTAAAATACACGGAGAAAATTAATATAAAAATGAAAGAGTAACTGGAAGAACTGAACGTATATTTTAATACACTAATATAACGTCGAGCGAACAATTGCCAAATATGGATAACTACTGCAATTTCAAACTACGCAATTTTTTTAAGACTTAAAATTAAGTCTACCGAATAGCAATTTAAAATACAATTGTAAAAAAATTCTGTTATTTTTGGATTATGTAAAAATTATTAAAATTGGAAGATGGCAGCTTGGAAAGAAAAGTGTAATACTGTCTGCTGATTACCTCATCTGAAAGAATAAAAAAGCATTTCCCTCCGCTTCTAGAAACCAATCCGAGTTTTGCGGATATAGAAGTGTTTAAAGTGTATTTTAATATCACGCAGAGAGGATTACACTTATCAGAAACTGTATAAGTCAAAATAATTGGTTTTAACGATGCTAGTTACAGTGGCGCTGAAATTGCACTAAAATTGGAAGATCGAAGGCTTTCTCCCTAATCCGGTAAGTTATAGCACAAAACAGGAAGGATAAAAGATAATTTCTTGGAGGCAAGAGAGGAGGTAGATACGGAGGCATGCCTGAAGACAAAAAACTGTCTCCCTCGAAAATTAAAGATGATAAGTAGTTGCCTGCACCAGCCGAGTACTAGGAAATGTAGTGCTTAGAAATCGTAATGTTGGGTACAAAAAATTTTAAGTAAAACCTGAGCTTTCTAATCAGCCTACTACTGTGTCCAAAAAGTAAGACCAATTTAAAATTTCGGGGCTAATGAAATTTCAATTTCTTTTTCTTTTAGATTGCTGCACTGCCCATGACATCTGTGTGTAATTTCACGTCAAAACATTCATTAGTGCTTAAGTTACGCTTGGCTTTTGTGAGACGTGCTCAAACGGATTGCAGCGAATTTTTAAAATGTCTGAATTAATAGAGAAAAGAACTCGCATTCAATTTTGTTTGATGAAACGTATAAAATGTTGCAGAAGGCCTTCGGTGAGCATTCTATATCGGAAAGAAATGTTTACAAGTGGCATAAACAGTTCAAAAGGCGGAGAACGCGTTGAAGACGAACAGCCGTCTGGTCCACCATCCACCTCAACCAGGAATCTCATGTCCAACAAATTAAAGATTTGGTGCTTGCAAACCATCGATTTACAATGAGAGACCTTGCTGATGATGTTGGAATTTCAAAGGATCGGCCCATTTTATTTTGGCATCAAACGAGTCAATCTCGATGGGTACCGAAAACACTGAATGCCCCAGCTCACACTGCATTGATTCTTCGTGACGTTTTCGCCAAAAATGAAACCCGTATTATTGTTCCACAACCATCGTATTCACACCGTGCGACTTCTGGCTATTTCCTAAACTCAGAAGACCACCCGGGGACACCGTTTTGAGTCGATTGAAGAGATTCAACGTGATACGGCGCGCGCTTGAAGGCCGTCTCTGATGATGACTTTTAGCATGCAGTGAGGATTGGAAAAGAGTTGGCATAAGTGCATTGTGTCCGGAGTGGAATTACTTTGAAAGGTGATGAAATAAATTTGGAAGAATAAATAAAGAGTTTTTGAAGAAAAAAAAAATAATTTGTCTTACTTTTGGGCACTGCAGTATTGATTCACGTTAAAGTTTGCCCAGAAACTTTTAACGGCTAGCAGCAATTATAAATTGCTGTAACAACACTGATCCTTCTTATCTTCCAAGCTCTGTCTTGTCAATTACGCCAGTAACTATTACCAGAAATTGACGATTAACACAAGTAATAGAAAATAAGTACTCATATCACGTACTAAATATTAAATCATATTGACTCTATGCTTTTTTTCCATCGTCAACTGTATGGTAATTTCTCTAGAATCTTATAGAATTTTTACACAATATAACTAAACATAAATATATTTTTGCTGCGATTTCCTTAAAACGTGGCACATCCTTATATTTCATAAAAAATTGGAATTTATAAAATATGATATGCATTTCGAGTCGGATGTCATTCATATTCTTGCGAAGTTTTATTTTTGTCTGTAGCAATTGCATGCATTGATTCACATATCACTGCCACTTATTGCTCAACAAACCGCTGGCACTAATTGCTGAATATGCCATTCGCACTTATTACTGAACATGACTTTCATACTTACTTTCAACATACCAAAGGTACTTAATGCTCCATTCACTTCTCGAATTTATTATTGAGGCAACTTATATTTATTGCTGAATATACTACTACATATTTTGCACTCCTAATTTTTACATACACACACATACACATGAAAAAAATAATTAAGAAAAAGAAATTTAAAAAAAATTTCTATATTTTCAGACATTTCAGACCAACGGGGTTAAGTTTAAATATTATTTTTTGTGTGATAAAATATATATTAATATTATTCAATAATATAATATTATATATATAAAGGGAATATTATTCTTTATTTCCTTCTATGTAGAAATTATTCTACTTTAGGGAATAAAGAATCTAATTCTGGTACCTTCTATTCTATGCGTAGAAAATGCTTAAAAAATTACCAAACAATGTTAATAGTAGATTTTTTTTTAGAAAACTTTCTTGGATATGGTTTAATCTAATAAAAACATCATCCATTACTTACAAAGATACACAACTCATTTACGCGCAAGACACAGCGTTAAGACAAACACCCTTTTTTTTTTAAACATTATCCTTCCTGATATACGTCTATATGCATAATAATTATTGATGTTATTGTTTCCAATGAAAAAAAATTCCTTTACACCTGCAGATAGCCTTAAATAATAACAATTTTGTGTTGTCCAGTGATATCGCAAGGATGTGTTTTTATGGCCATTCTTGATAATCGTCAATTCTATGCAATTGTGCTATTTTTTTTTTTTCAACGTTCAAC
This sequence comes from Caerostris extrusa, assembly GCA_021605095.1. Taxonomy (NCBI): domain Eukaryota; kingdom Metazoa; phylum Arthropoda; class Arachnida; order Araneae; family Araneidae; genus Caerostris; species Caerostris extrusa. Next base: position 52,986 of record BPLR01018685.1, read on the forward strand.
AAAAATATTTTGGATATTTTATCTCGAAATAAAAGTTAAATATTAATAATTTGAAATGTGTCCTGACAGAAAATGGATTTATATTCAGGGATAAAAAACTCAAAGGAAAGACATTTTTGAAAAATTATTCTTTTATTTAGAAAAACCGAGGAACTTCGATAAGGAAGTCAGTCGCCTTTACAAAAAAGCGAAAAGTAGCGGTACTCAGGATGTACTGCCAAGAAATGACTGCTTCCGTCAGTACAGCTTCAATTTTAAAATAAATACCCCAAAAGTTCGAAGGTCATCTTCTAACCCAAAGGAAGGGTTTTCAGTTTAACAATTGCTTCCATTTTGATTCGTTTGCTGAGTTTTGAGACGAGTTTCTTCAGTTCCAAAATACAATTCATTATCCATCAGAACATTTAGACAATTTTTTCTTATTGGTTTAATAATTCACTGGCTTTAATTAATTAAAAACTTGAAAAATAAAGAAAATTTTTAAAATTTACTTTTATAGAATTAAGTTTTGCTTTATTACTGTAAGGAAATATGGTTACATTAATAAAACTTTCTTCCAAGTATTACACGAATGATTAGTCTAAGATAGTCGTTTAACTAATAAGATATACTTTTTGTTGAACATCAATGGACCTCATGTTTTATTAATGTAATTCACGAATATCCCACTATCAAGTAATTGAAAACTACAAGAAAACTGGTAGAGACAAAGTGCCTAATTTGCAATGTTTACTTTAGAAAATTATTGCATAAAATTCTTCTGAAGAAAGATATCATCTGATTAAATGTGAGGTTACAAATAATATAAGTTTCATCGTTGCAACCTTTGAAAATTACAGTCTCATTTACATACATGTTATTGTACTATTAAAAAAGAACAGTTCAGTAAGAAACATTTTATACCGCATTTACAAAATCTTTTAGATTTCTGATGTTGTTTGTCACATTTAAATAAGGTAAACAATATCTGAAATATGGCAAACTAAAAATATATATAAATGGCATATTTAAATATGGCAAACAATATCTGAATTATGGCAAACTAATATATATATATATATATATATATATATAAATATAAATATCATATTTAAATATGGCAAACTAAAATATATATAAATGGCATATTTAAACATGGCAAAACAAATATCAAAAATCTGAAAGATATTTGCCATATTTAAAATATGACAGACATGAAGATGAGTATAATTACGATAGCATATTTGATTCAAGATTTAACATTTATATTAACTGAAATGATTACACAAATGTAAAAAATACATATGTACTGGTGTATGGTCCCATTGGTTAAAAAGGTTGGGTGTCCTCAAGAAGCTGTAAATGCTGTAAGAGTCCTCCTAAATAATAGCAAATGTTTAATATATTCATTTAATATCCAAACTCTAAAGAGTAGAAGAGATGTACTGGTGTTAAGAATGCGCTGAAGCATATTACTAATAAATATTCCAGCGAGAGTTCTGAAATGTGTGTGGAGGAGGATCGTTGTGGTATTTCCAGAAAATATGACGCATTTAGAGAATTTGTGGTACAGTGCATATTTATTCCTCATCACAAAGAAAGTCCTATAATGTGTCATTGAAAAGTTTTATTGCTACATTGATAATATTTCATGTCATGATTATTTTTGTTTTAGCTTTTCATTCCGGACATTGCGTTTTATATCTTAAATATAAGTTCATTATTATACTAACAATACGTATGATAATAACGTAGCAGTGCCTTATATCGTATACAGTATGGACATTTTACTTTTAATCCATTTGTACTTGAAATTTTGTTCATGGCAAAAATATCATAACTAAATTAAAAGTTACGTTGTCAACTACAAAATGTCTTTCATTGTTATTTCAAAATGTTCTCAACGTCATAATGCCCTTCATTTTTATTTTATTGAACTGTCCAGCTGTAGACATGTAATTCCTTTTACACTTTCGGACTCAATCTCAGCAATGCAGGCCATACATCACCCACAATCCAAGAAAGGGCCAGAGGCGGCTGAGTACCAAGAAAACAACTACAACTGCTTAACAAAAAAAGCGAGATCGCTCTGCAACGGATGCTGGGCAACTATGATGCAGTGAAACGAAAAGGCAGCAAGTTTTAGCCAAGCAAGTGATGCAATATGAACCAGCCAGATCGCCCTCCCCTACAGCGCCAGCAACCGCATCATTATAACAAGGATCGGCGCACTAATTACGTCAAAAATGCAAGAAAGCAGGCCGCCAAGGGTAAAGAGTGGGATGACCTCAACATACCGAAGGACCTCCCTGGGAGAGTCGCGATTGCCATCTTCCGAATGGCTACGCGGCACAATTAACTACAAGAATTGACTCTGCCGACCTGTCCATTTTGCTCCGACTCTAACGGCTCTGCAGACCACCTCCCCTCTTGCAGTGCATTTGACGATGTCGACCATGACAGAAGCTATGAAAGCATGGCGCCCCTTACTGGACGGCAAGGCGTCGATAATCGACAGGCCTACCGATTTGACGGAAGTTGGTATGAAGTGAATTTTCGATGTGCGTTTTATTGAACCTATAAACTTTGATGAGAATCACAAATCGCATTTTGGCAAAGGGAATTGTGTGCATCTCATAAACACTATGTTAACATCGAGCAGCAAAAATTTTTATCCATCCTGCATCACTTTTCGATATCCAGTCCGATTTTTTTATGTTG